>JARYGA010059565.1:0-92583 GCA_030545235.1 Helianthus tuberosus | reverse complement strand
GTTACAACAAGCAATTGGCCGATAGTCAATAACAGCCGAAGGAGTAGGAACTTTCGGAATGAGCACAATAGTCGTGTGATTCAACTCCCGAAGAAGATTACCTGTTTCAAAAAAATCCAATATGGCATAAGTAACATCAGTACCTACAATAGGCCAAGCACTTTTAAAGAACGCCGCTGTATAACCATCCGGACCAGGAGCTTTGTCAATACCAACAGAAAACATCGCTTTTTTGACCTCCTCCACAGTTAGTTGGCAAATCATATGAGAGGCATTCTGAGGATCAATGACTTTAGAAAATAAATCTGGAGCCGGAGCGAGAGAAATATCCCCTTGAGTACCAAAAAACTTCTCATAATGATTAACAAAAGCTTGAAAAACCGTATCGCCTTCATAGAGATTTCCATCCGAATCTTTAATCGCATCAATTCGGCTACAATGATTTCTGATTTTTAGAGAAGAGTGGAAAAAAGCAGAGTTCGTATCCCCCGCCCTTAGCCAATCAACCTTCGATTTTTGTTTCAGAAACCGCTCCTCGTCCAGCGAAGCTTCTTGGAGATCACGGCTAATCTCCGTTTCAGCCACCCGGAGAACGACATTAGTCGGGTCACGGTCAATACTTTGCTGAATGTCATCCAGTTTCAAGCGAAGAGCTTCCACTTTCTTGTGAAGATTTCCTTGTTTGAATAACAAAGAACGTAGAGGATTTTTAAGCATCCGAAGCTTCTTGACCAAACGGAACTGATGCACACCGCTCACACTAGAATCCCAAACATTCTTAACAATTCCCAAAAACTCCGGTTTGAAAACCAGAAAATTCACAAACTTGAAAGACCTCGGCTTCACTTTACCAGCTTCCGGAAATGACAAGATACACGGACAATGATCAGAAAGCCTGTACGGCTTGAAAAAGGCAACAGAGTTCGGGTATTCGGCAACAAAGGGAGTGTTTCCCATAACTCGATCAAGTTTCTTCAGAAGGCCTACACCATTTTTCGGCTTTTGGCTCCAAGTATAATGGATCCCCATTCGGTTAATATCAACAACCTCAATATCATCCACACAGTCTTGAAAGTCCCTCATGCCAATAGAGACCGACGACGATCCCATAGAATTATCTTCAATGTTAAGAGCCGTGTTAAAATCACCCATGATACACCAAGGTTTGTTCCCAACAAGGACTTTGTGCATGGACAGATTATGCCATAATTCTTTACAGGAGACATAATAGTTATCAGCATAAACGAAAGAGCAAAAAAACATCCTTTTGTCAAGTTTAAAAACAAGCTGAATATGCATAACCTGAGGAGACTACGCCAAAATCATCACATCAAAAATAACCGGATTCCATCCGATAATAATTCTCGTGCCTTTGTCACAACACCCTCCATTCGAACTCCAATCCCACGAACGAAAAACGGAATTGCAAACTTTAGCCAATTTACCAACATCCACATGAGACTCTAAAATCACACACAAGCTCAAGTTAAAGTCTTTGACTGCCTGACGAACCTCCTTCTGTTTGAGAGGGCGGTTCAACCCCCTTATATTCCATGTAGCGATACTAACCATTGTTAACTATCGGAGAAGGAGTGATTGCCCCTTTACTTTTTATTTTATGAGTGCCATCGATCATAAAACCATCCGTTTCATTGTACACCTCTTCTACCTCGTCATCTGTATCCTCATTGCCCATACCCAAAGTCTTGATATTAGCATCTGAATCAGCATCCACTTCATTGAGAATGTCAAAAGGGTTAGTCGATCTGTTACTATTCGAACTCGAAGCCTTATTACTGTCTCCCTTTAGTTTCGGCCCCACAGGACGATATTCGAATCTAGATTTTTGATTATTGACAGGAATTCCAACTTTTTTAGCAGCTTTCTTACCATAGACTCCTATATACCCATCCTTATCCACAACAGGCATCTTCTTTGCTGGCCGATTTTTTTGAACATTCCGATTGTGCTCCACATGCAAAGCCTTAACTTGTTTCATGGGTTGTTTCGGACAAGCATCGATATTGTGGCCAAACACACAACAAGTAGCACAACGATGCGGACTCCATTCGTACTCCACATACATCGTTTCTTTAATAAAACTCTCCCCTTCTGTCACACCCCGACCGCGTAAAACAACAAAACGCGGCGGAAACATCGGGGCGTGTCGTAACAGAATAAATTGTTTCATAACCATGGCATACAAAGTTGTATTTATTTATCAACAAGGGTGTTACATTGTCTCGAAACAGTAAATTAAGAGTTCAGAACATAATTAAACATAGTCTATCTTCTTTTAAAGTCTCTAAGGCACAGGTCCGCCCTAGTATCATGTTCAACATCCTACGGAAAAGCACCTGAAAACACATGTGAAAATAGGTACGTCAGCGATAGTTAACTAACCAAAAACCGAAATAATCCTATGCTCTCTCTCCTATAGGCGATCTCCTTGTTCATCATGAATCCTATGATTTTTCTTCGTGATCTGGTGTATAACAGTCTGTGATTAGAGGTTTTGCTATTGCAATCCTCTATAACGAACTCGTTAACACTAGGGATCGATTTTTAACTAGGATTTTTTCGTTTTTTCTTACAATCGCCGCTCTAGGTTTTGATTCAAGAACCCTGATTTATTAAACCGGTAGTCGTTGATTGCGGTTAACTGAGATTAACTTAGCTAGATTGATGCTCAGGTTTAATCGATTAAGGGTTCAGGTTTCAGTCTAGGGTTTATAGGATTAGGGTTTTGATTCTCTTTGTTTTCGGTTCCTTGTTGCGGCTTTTGGGATTTGGTTTTTCGTGTGCATGGTTGTTTATTTTCTGGTTCTACGTGAGAGTTGTCTGAATTAGTTATGGATGATCGTTCAAAACCTGGTGACTTTGATAAGGGTGATCGGGGAAAGCCGCCATTACCCTATAAGGGTTTGGCGAGTAGAGTGGTAAGTATTGATGGAAACCCTGTGCTTCCTAGGCGTGGTACGGTACAGAATTCTCAGGCTGATCCAAAACGTATTAATGTCATAGATGAGTTAAACAAGATCACAGTTCCGGTTCAGTTGCCACCGGAATTCTATGCTATGGAAAACAAGTTGGCTGGAAGTCAAGGGGTTCAGGTTGTTTCTACGGATCAGGGTAGTACATCAAAGCCGAGATCTTATGCAGAATCGGTGGTAAGCAATAAAACTAAGGTAAACTTTCGTTCTTTTGAAAACCCGGATGTACATGACGGATGCGATGTTGTCCTCCCTAGGGAGTCGGTACGTATGGTTAGAGATAAACTGGCAAACACTCTATACGGGTATTTTCTAGGGGATCGGGTTGCCTTTCCAGTTGTAGATTACTTTGTAAGAAACAATTGGAAGAAATATGGGTTGGAAAAGACAATGATGAATGCAAATGGCTTTTTCTTCTTCAAGTTTAAGGATGAAGATGGTATGTTGAATGTGATTAAGGATGGCCCTTGGATAATAAGGTCGCAACCTTTGTTTCTTAATAGCTGGACTCCAACGACAAAATTGGAAAAGAAAGAGGTAAAGACGGTCCAAGTGTGGGTTAAAATTCACGAAGTTCCTTTAGCCGCATACACGGAAGATGGTCTTAGCTTAATAGCCATGAAGATTGGGGAACCAAAAATGCTGGATTCGTTCACTACGTCTATGTGTATGGATGCATGGGGTAGAAGTAGCTATGCTAGGGCACTGATAGAAATTTCGGCTGACAAAGAATTGCGTGAAGAGATTACAATGGCAATTCCAGAAGTTGAGGGAGAGGGGTTCATAAAAGAAACGATGTATGTGGAGTATGAATGGAGCCCGCATAGATGTGCTACATGTTGCGTGTTTGGTCATTCATTGGATACTTGTCCGAAACAGCCTATGAAGATGAGGAAAACAGTTCAGGAGGATTATAACCGGAATATTCAAAAACAGAGAGCAGTTAAGAAAATCCCTACGATAGATCAAGATGGTTATATAGGTGTGTATGGTAAGAAAGCAGCGAAAAGGGTTGGAGTACCTGTGAATAAACAAAAGAATAAGTTTGAATACCGGCCTGTGGTATCGAAACCGAAGAGTGACAATAATAGAGCTTCATCGTCTAGCATGGTAAAGTCTTCTAATCCTTTTGATATTCTGAATGATGTGGATGCGGATACGGGGGAAACCAAAAAGGATTCAGGTTTGGATGATGAGGAAAAGGACGATGATGAGGTAGAAGAGGTGTATAATGAAATGGATGAATTCATGACACGTGGAGCAACAAATCTGAATAGTAACAAAGGAGCAAGCACTCCTGATCAGGAGGTTCATGATGATTAGTTTAGCAGCGTGGAATGTAAGGGGGTTGAACCGCCCTCTGAAACAAAAGGAGGTTCGGCAAGTGGTGAAGGAAAACAATTTAAATTTTTGTGCTATCTTAGAATCTCATGTTGATGTAAACAATCTGGGTAAAGTTTGCAAGTCAGTGTTTCGTAAGTGGGATTGGACTTCTAATGGGGGCCAGTGTAAGAAGGGTACTAGAATTATTCTTGGGTGGAACCCGGATATTTTTGATGTTATGGTGCTAAATCAGACGTCTCAAGTGATGCATGTTCAAGTTTTTTTCAAGTCTGATAAGAAAATGTTCTTTTGTTCTATAGTTTATGCTGCTAACTACTATGTATCAAGAAGGGAACTGTGGAAACAGCTGTCTATGCATAAGCCGATTGTAGGAAGTATGCCTTGGGTCATAATGGGTGATTTTAACTCGGCTCTTAATCTTGAAGATCAATCGATGGGAACTTCGTCTATCTCGGTTAGTATGCGTGAGTTTCAGGCTTGTATCAATGATATTGAGGTTTTTGACATCAATCGATCAGGATTTCATTTCACTTGGAGTCAAAAACCTAAGGAAGGTATAGGTTTGCTAAAGAAGATTGATAGGGTGTTGGGTAATACGGCATTTGTGGTTGATTATCCAGTTTCGGTGGCTGTGTTTAATTCATATAGGCTTTCGGATCATTGCCCATGCATCTTAAAGATTCCTAAAGGTGGAGAGGTAAAGAGGAAATCATTTAAATTTGCTAATTTTTTGGTGTTTAAACCAGAATTTAGTAAGATTGTTCAGAAATATTGGGAGACGAATATTGATGGTGTTCATCAGTTTCGTGTTGTTAAGAGGCTGCGCTTGCTTAAATCTCCATTACGAGCTCTTTTATATAAACAAGGAAATCTCCATAGTAAGGTTATTGAGCTTCGTACAAAATTGGATTCTATCCAGCAATGTCTTGATGCTGACCCGTTGAATATGGAGCTTCGAATTGATGAATCAAAAGCCACTAATGCGTATCAGGAAGCATGCTTGGATGAAGAACGATTCCTTAAACAAAAGTCTAAAGTGGACTGGTTGTGTTCCGGGGATATGAATACGGCATTTTTTCATTCGACGCTAAAAAACAGGAACCATAGGAGTCGGATTAATGTAATTAAAGATGCTGATGGGATGGTGTATGAGGGGGACCAGGTTCAATTAGCGCTAGTTAAGCACTATGAGAAGTTTTTGGGCGGTCACGATGAGATGTCGCTAACTCCCACTCCTGATTTGTTTTCTGATAAATTGCAACCGGATGTGGCTAGTCATATGGTTCGTCAAGTTACGGAGGAGGAGGTGAAGAATGCAATGTTCTCGATTGGTATTGATAAGGCGCCGGGCCCTGACGGGTACACTTCAGCGTTTTTTAAAAATGCTTGGTCTATCATTGGGCATGATGTGTCTTTGGCGGTTATGGATTTTTTCTCTACGGGTAGAATGCTTCGAGAATTGAATCATACTCTCATTGTTCTTATTCCAAAAATTGCTACGCCAGCTTATGTCACAGATTATCGGCCGATTGCGTGTTGCAATGTGCTATACAAATGTATTAGTAAGATTATAGCAGACCGAATTAAAGTGGGGTTAAATGGGATCGTCAGTGTTAATCAGTCGGCTTTTGTTCCAGGTAGGAAAATTTCTGACAATATCCTTCTTACTCAGGAATTAATGCACAACTATCATAGGAACTCGGGCCCTCCTAGGTGTGCATTCAAAGTTGATATCCAGAAAGCGTATGATACTGTGGACTGGAAATTTCTTAAAGCAACGTTACTTGGGTTTGGCTTTGATAGTCGGATGGTGGAGTGGATTATGGTTTGTGTGGGTACTCCATCTTTCTCGGTTTGTGTTAATGGCAATGTTCATGGCTACTTTAGAGGCCAAAGAGGGTTAAGGCAAGGGGATCCTATTTCTCCATACCTTTTTACTCTTGTTATGGAGGTTTTGACGGCTATTCTAAAACGCGAGACATCGATTGATACTTCGTTTAGATTCCACAATAGATGTGAGCGTCAAAAGATTATAAATCTTTGCTTTGCGGATGATCTTTTCATGTTTGCGAGAGGTGATGTGAATTCGGCTAAATGCATTATGTCTTCTCTTACAACATTCTCTAACATGTCAGGTTTAATTCCTAGTATTCCGAAGAGCACGGTTTTCTTTTGCAATGTTCCTACTAATGTTAAACAAGCGATTCTTAATATTTTACCTTTTGTGGAGGGTTCGTTACCGGTTAGATATTTGGGGGTTCCTTTAATTTCTTCAAGACTTCTCTATAAGGATTGTAATGTCCTTATTGAGAAATTGGAGAGTCGTATAATGAGTTGGAGAAATAAGCTTTTGTCTTTCGCAGGGAGGTTGCAATTAATATTGTCGGTTTTATCGTCGATGCATATATACTGGTCCTCTGTGTTTATTATTCCGGCTTGGGTTATTCGCGAATTGGAGGCTAGAATGAGGAATTTTCTATGGTCTCAAGATGCATCTTTTCGTAGAGGTAAGGCGAAAGTTTCTTGGAGATCTGTTTGTCTTCCAAAATTTGAAGGGGGGTTGGGGATTAGACGTATTGGGGATGTTAACAAAGCTCTTATGGCAAATCATATTTGGAGTATTATCACTAAACGTAATTCTCTTTGGGTGGATTGGGTGCATGATTACAGACTGAAGGGTAAAAGTTTTTGGGTTAGTAAGATGCCGTCTAACTGTTGCTGGAGTTGGCGTAAACTCCTTCAACTGCGGCCGATTACGAGAGATCATTTTCGCTCTCGGATTGGGGATGGAAGAAGGACATCGGCTTGGGATGACTATTGGTCCGAGTTAGGGCCACTGGGTAACTTTTTATCTCCAAGGACTATAACAAATGCAGGTTTTAGATTGGAGGCTTCAGTTGCTGATGTTAACATGAATGGTTCGTGGTTATGGCCTATGGCTTGGCGTGATTTATTTCCGGTGCTTATTCAGTTAGATCAAGTCCAACCAGTAGCTGATAAACGAGATACGTTACAATGGAAAAATGGGGATGCTGTGTCAGAAGTTTCGGCTACAAATATTTGGAATACGGTCCGATATAGTGACGTAGAGGTGGGGTGGAGCAAGATTGTTTGGTGTGCACATTGTATTCCGAGACACGCGTTTCTTTTGTGGCTGATTATGAGGAAGAAATTATTAACTCAAGACATTATTCTTAAATGGGATTTATCCAGAAGAAAGAATATGAATATGATGTGTTGCTTGCTATGCTATGAAAACCATGATTCGCATGAGCATCTATTTTTCGAGTGTAAGTATTCAGCTAAGATTTGGAATAGTGTTCGTGATAAAGCTGGTATGTATGATGTTGCCCCTAAATGGGAGGATATTGTGGAATGGCTTTTGGATCGTGCAAATTCAAAGTCGGCTTCTAACTATGTGAGTAGAATTTTGGTGTCGGCTACGGCTTACTTTATTTGGCAAGAACGAAATGCTCGATTGTTCAAGAATCAAGTGAGGCCTTCGGATCAATTATGTCATATTATCTTTGATACTATTCGGTATTAGCTTATGGGAGTTCGGCTGAAGCGGACTCACAATGTCTTGGAGCTGTTGCGGAACTGGGATATTCAAGATGGTGATCGATCAGATGATGGTGGCTAAATAGTTGTTTTGTTTTTTCGAGTGGTTCTAGTTCTTAGACTAGTTGTTTTGATTTTTTCGTTTGATTTGTTTTTGTGGTGCTACATTCATGAGGCATGTCTCATGTTTGAACTAGTGTAGACTCTCTACACTACTTGTTTCAGTTTGGTTGTGAATATATAGAATCACCGGGGTAACCCTTTACCCAAAAAAAAAAAAAATAGGTACGTCAGCATAAAAATGCCTGTGAGATACATAGGTTTGTGAAAATAGGATTCATGACTTATGTTTAAGAAAAATGTTTAGTCATGAACCTTGTAATTTGCTTTGTCTTGTAAATCATTTGAAAGCAATAAGATCAGATGATATGTTTAGTAAATGTCAGGTTAAATAAATAACCATGTAAAAATGTGTTTGTATAAGATAAGTTGTTTGTAAATCAATGTCTTGTGAAAAGTATGTTATTTGTATAAAATGTTCTATGTCTCAATATTGAAATGATTCAAATAACGTTACGACATGTAATACCATACAAACACTTATATATAGGAAGTACCAGCGGCGTATCCACCATGCTTGTATCATATTACACACGCATCGTTACTTAATCACTTAATCAAACCAAACCAACCAATGTAAGAAGTCTATGTTTAACCCAATTGTCAAATGTATTGAATAATATGTCAAAGTGTTTATGTCAAGATGTAAATCATGTCAAATGTCTATGTCAAATATCCATGTTAAATGTCTATGTCAAATATCCATGTCAAATGTCTATGCCAAACATCCATGTCCAATGTTTATGTGGAAAATGTCTATGTCAAAATGTCATGTATGGCAAGTGAAATGTCTCAACTAAACCATATATACAAAAACAAAATATTGAAGTAAAACATGGTTTAAATCAATCTTATGTCTTTGTGGAAAAATGCATGCAAATATTTAATATGAACATTTATGCGGTATTGTGAAAACGCATACATCCAAGCCTTGTGACTGTGGTGATAAACCCTTTAAACGAATTAAAGGTCTATCTGTCTTATATCATCGAATTCGGTCATTCCTTTCATCCCCTTTCCCTGGGACGTCCGGAACGGGAGTTGTCAATTCCTATGGTACCACTACCTACTAACGAACGGCGTAGCTAATGTTAATGAATGTATTGTCCCATGTAAACAAACCAAATGTCATACCAAAATGTAAACATGTGAAAACAATGCACTAAGTATGTAATCAAATGAACATACATAGCGTGAAATGTCATGTAAAACGATGTACTAAGTAATGCACACAATGGGCACACCTAGCATGAAATGTAATGTAAAACAATGTACTAAGTAATGCACACAATGGGCACACCTAGCATAAAATGTAATGTAAAACAATGTACTAAGTAATGCACACAATGGGCACACCTAGCATAAAATGTAATGTAAAACAATGTACTAAGTAATGCACACAATGGGCACACCTAGCATAAGATGTAATGAAATCGTGTACTATAATGTACTAACGAACATAGCATGTCTATGATGTGAAAACAGGAAAGCATGAAAGTAACAAGTAGGCACATGTGTTCCACCCCAAAACAGTTTGGAAAACAGTAAAAGAGGGGTCTATGTACTCACTTGAGATTGCTCAGTTGTATAAAGATAACCACCAAGTAATGCTATAGATCTCGGAATCAAACGGCACCTAATATAGGTAACTATGTTAATAAACCGGACCTAAATCGGAAGATTGGGTAGCATGAGGGTTTGTAAACCAAACGAGTGTAGAGACTCGTGTCATTTGGTTTAACAAAGCCTACATACTAAATGAAACCTAACATAATTGTTTACGACCCATTACGACTCGTTTAGGTAGCTTATGCTACTTTAACGCGTCGTTCGCGTGAAACGCGTACGGACCGCCTAACTAGCCCTATGACAAGTGTTATATGCCTAAACATGTTACATAATCAGTTATGTGACAAAGGTTTAGGTTACATATGCTTAATTACCAATTATACATGAAAAGGGTATTCTGGTAATTTACCTAAGGCATATAAACTACCTATCATATAACTACTTAAACGATGTGACCATAGGGTATAACCTCGGGAGGTTATTCCCTACCTACTATGGTCACCTAATGTGTTTGGTCGGATCCTAATGATCGACCAAATGGGTCGGGTTCGAAGGTATAGGCGATTTATTAGATCGCTTACCCTACGACCCTAGACAACGTGGTAATCAGTGGGCATAGCCCCAAGGGACTATAACCAACGTGATTACACTCACGTTGCGAAGTTCAAACGAACTTCGCATTGACCATTACTGGTCAACGCTTCGAAAAGCAGTAAAATAAGGAAAAGAACGAAAGAATACTTACGAAGGGTCCCCGAATGCTAATCTAGATCAATATAGTTCAGGTATGAAACAAAGGTTTCAACTTAGAACACAATTAATCAGATTCTAGTGCTTTAAAACAATGAAAGGCATGGGGTATATATAGTTTTCGGTGAACCGTTGAGATCGTTTCATGGAAACCGTGATTCGATCACATCCGTACACTTGTTGAAAGGTTATGGAAGCTAAATATGATCCTTATCTAGTGACTAAGCAACTTAGAACATGTGGTGGAGGATCAAACAGCTGCAACTTGTGATTAAAAACACTGAATCTGGTCTGATAGGCAGTCGCGTAGCGCGACGGGTAAGCCTATAGGGCTCGCGCTACGCTAGCACCCCCCTGAATCAGAGAAGTTTCAGAATTGGCAGAAATGGTCCCTGCACGTGTTTAAGCCCTTTTTCGATGCGTTTGAACCCCGTTAACCTCATTTCAAGGCTCTAAAATGAAGTTAAAGTATAGGGAACTCAAAACATGCTCAAAAATATCTCAGATGTCGGTTCGTTTGGCCGTACGATCGCGATGTTCGCTTAATTACGACGGAATGCGCATAAGCGCGAAAAATGATCCAAATGACGCGACGAATGGATTTTTCTTATGGCGAACACTAAAATATAATATAGTCATGTTCACATAAATTTTTGGATGTCCAGATGTATTCAGAACGTAAGTTATGCGCGAAAATGCAAACTTGTGCACTTTTTGACACTTTTAGTCCCTGAACGACCAAAAAGTTTATTTTAGCATACCGAACCCCTCAAAGCCTATTTCTAAGCTATATAAAGGATATTTATGGTATGTTTAACTTATGGTCATGTTCCGGAATGTTCGTTACAGTTCAAATTGACATACTTTCGCAGTTTGTCATATTTAGTCCCTGTAGTCGAATTAACTTGTTTTTGCCATACCAAAGCCTTCAAAACTTATTTCTAAGTTATGTAAAGGTTATTTAAGGTATGTTGAGTATATGTTGATGTTCCGGAGTATTTGTCGCATTAAACTGATTACGTTTACGCACCAGTTTGCGTATAACTCTCTAGAAGGTGATATAGACTTTGAAATTATATAAAAGTCAAAACATGAAAAATGTAAAACATAACAAAACAAACATTGTGATCAAATAACATTGTTTTATTGATAATAGAACTGTTCATAGTGATTACAAGCACAGTTGTTACAGTCTCCCCTACTTGTGGAAATTTCGTCCCGAAATTTATTTAGAGGAAACTCGTGGAAAAAGATGTGGATATTTCGCCTTCATTTGATCTTCGCGTTCCCAAGTAAACTCAGGTCCACGTTTAGCTTCCCAGCGAACTTTGACCAAAGGAATGCGCTTGCGTTTAAGCCACTTGACTTCACGTTCCATGATTTCCACTGGTTTCTCAACAAATTTCAGTGTTTTGCCAACACGAATTTCGTCAAGCGGTATGGAGAAGTTTTTATCAGCTGAACACCTCTTGAGATTGGACATGTGAAAAGTTGGATGAACATTTCCAAGTTCAGGAGGTAACTCAAGTCTGTAGGCTACCTTTCCGATTCTTTCGACGATCTTGAATGGTCCAACGTATCTAGGTGCAAGTTTTCCTTTCTTTCCAAATCTGATTACACCTTTCCAAGGTGAGACCTTAAGTAATACACGATCACCGACTTGAAATTCCAAGGCTTTGCGTTTTGGGTCCGCGTAAATCTTCTGACGGCTTCTAGCTGCCTGAAGGTTATCACGAACTTTCTTGACCTTGTCAGTTGTCTCTAAAATGAGGGCAGGTCCAGTAAGTTGAGCCTCGCCAATCTCATTCCAGCAGACTGGTGAACGACATTTTCGACCATAGAGAGCCTCGAAAGGAGCCATTTTGATGCTAGTGTGATAACTGTTGTTGTAGGAGAATTCAATCAATTTCAGATGTGAATCCCAGCTACCACCAAAATCGATCACACAAGCTCTTAGCATATCCTCCAGAGTCTGGATTGTTCTCTCAGATTGACCATCCGTTTGCGGATGATAAGCTGTGCTCAGATTAAGTTGGGTCCCCATGGCAGATTGCATGGTTCTCCAAAAATGAGAAGTGAAACGAGCATCTCTGTCAGAAATGATGTTCAACGGAACACCATGTCGAGCTACAATTTCATCCACATAGATTTGAGCAAGTCTGTCAGCAGGAAAATCCTCGCGGATTGGCAAGAAATGTGCTGACTTTGTAAGACGATCAACGACTACCCAGATGGCATCATGACCTTTCTTTGTGCGCGGGAGTTTGGTAACAAGATCCATAGTAATGTTTTCCCATTTCCAAACTGGGATCTCTGGTTGCTCCAATAAACCCGAAGGACGCTGATGTTCAGCCTTAACCTTCAGACAAGTAAGGCATTTTGATACGTATAAGGCAATGTCTTTCTTCATACCAGGCCACCAATAGTGAATACGAAGATCCTTATACATCTTATCTGAGCCCGGATGAATAGAATAACGAGACTTATGGGCTTCATCCATAAGCAAGGTACGAAGATCATCCTGGCTTGGGACCCACAAACGGTCCATGAAGTAATATGATCCATTGTCCTTCAGTTCCAGAGCAGGCGTTATGTGATAGGGAAATTCCTTATCCATTAAACCTTGTGAAACACAAGATTGTTGAGCCTGAGAAATGCGGGCTTGAATATCAGATCGAGCTTGAATAACAGATTGAACACGTACACAATGAAGCTTAGTACGTTCCTTGCGACTCAATGCATCAGCTACGACATTCGCCTTACCAGGATGGTAGCGAATTTCGCAGTCATAGTCGTTTAAAAGCTCAACCCAACGTCGTTGCCTCATGTTGAGTTCTTTCTGGTTGAAGATATGCTGAAGACTTTTGTGGTCAGTGAAAACCACACATTTTGTACCGTACAAATAGTGTCTCCAAATCTTGAGAGCAAAGACAACTGCACCCAACTCAAGATCATGAGTGGTGTAGTTCTTCTCATGTATCTTCAACTGCCTCGATGCATAGGCTATGACTTTGTTCCTTTGCATCAGAACACAGCCAAGACCCAATTTAGATGCATCACAATACACGACAAAATCATCATCACCCTCAGGCAATGATAGAACAGACGCATCGCAAAGCTTCTGCTTCAGGTGTTGAAAAGCTTCCTCTTGTTTGAATCCCCAGTAAAAGGGCATTTTCTTCTGAGTTAGAGCAGTTAGAGGAACCGCAATCTTAGAGAAGTTTTCAATGAAGCGGCGATAATAACCCGCTAGACCAAGAAAAGAACGAACTTCAGTAGGAGTAGAAGGTGTATCCCAATCCTTAATCGCACTGATCTTGGAGGGATCTACATGAATACCTTGTTCGTTGATAATATGCCCCAAAAATTGAACTTCTTTAAGCCAAAATTCGCACTTGGAGAATTTGGCGAAAAGTTGCTCTTTCTTTAGGAGTTCCAGAGTAAGACGAAGATGTTGCTCGTGATCAGCTCGCGTCTTAGAGTAAATCAAGATATCGTCAATAAAAACAATGACGAACTGATCCAAATAAGGTTTACAGACCCTATTCATTAGGTCCATGAAAACAGCAGGAGCATTAGTCACACCGAATGGCATGACTGTGAACTCATAATGCCCATAACGAGTACGGAATGCTGTCTTCGGAATGTCTTCTTCTTGCACCCGAAGTTGATGATATCCAGATCGCAGATCAATCTTCGAAAAATAAGAAGCACCCTGTAGCTGATCAAAGAGGTCGTCTATGCGAGGTAGGGGATATCGATTCTTGATGGTAAGCTTGTTAAGCTCACGATAATCGATACACATTCTAAAGGATCCATCCTTCTTCTTGACAAAGAGAACGGGAGCACCCCAAGGTGAAAAGCTGGGACGGATAAAACCTTTGTCAGAGAGCTCCTGAAGCTGCTTAGACAACTCTTGCATCTCCGACGGTGCAAGACGATATGGAGCTCTGGCAATGGGATTTGCACCAGGTACGAGATCAATGCGGAACTCGACTTGGCGTGCTGGAGGTAGACCAGGTAAATCTTCAGGGAACACTTCAGAATAATCCCGAACGACAGGAATATCTGAAATAGACTCACCCTTGCCTTTATCTTCTGTAACATGTGCTAAGAAAGCCACATAGTTCTTCTGCAGATACTTCCGAGCTTTAAAACAAGACATGAGTTTGAGACCACCGGTAGGCTTCTCACCTTGAACCTGCAGGATCTCGCCTGTCGAAAGCGGCACACGAACAATCTTTTTAGAACAAACTATCTCTGCGTGATGCTTGGATAACCAATCCATTCCCACAATAACGTCGAAGCTTCCAAGTTGCATAGGCGTGAGGTCAATAGGAAAAAGATGGTCGTTAAGGTTCAACTGGCAGTTGCGAAGAACAGAATCAAGAATAATGGGTTCACCATTAGCAACTTCTACTGTCAAAGGTTTTCCTAGTTTCGTTCTAGACACTCGAAGCATAGGCTCAAAAGACAAAGACACGAATCTCTTATCGGCACCGGAATCGAAAAGAAAAGATGCAGGCTGATTATTAATAAAGAACGTACCGTTCACCACATTATCGTCAGCCTGTGCCTCTTGGGCATTCATGTTAAAAACTCGGCCTCGAGCCGGAGCCTGATTCTGGTTCTGGTTCGCCAGTCTTGGGCACCGATTCCTATAGTGGGTCAGATCCCCACAATTGTAACAAGCACCTGGTGGGTATTGTGGTCGTGCAGCTTGACCCTGTTGCGGAGCAGGAGGCTGAGCGACTTGTTGAGCCGGGTTCTGAACCGCGGGATTCTGAGCAGATCGACAAACATTGGCGAGATGGCCTGATTTCCCACAGTTAGTACAGAAACGGCATGGAAGTTGCGGCTGGTGGTGACTGTTGCATCTATTGCACAAAGGTGCATTCCCTGAATAGGGTTTCTTCGCTGGAGGCTGTGCAGGTTGGTTGGGAGCTACCTGGTTAGCTTGGGCAGTGACAGCATAGTTTTGGGAAGCCTTACGCTTCTTTGCCTTCTTTGAAGAACCAGAGTTCTTTCCACTCCCGTTTTGACCTTTCTTGCTATCCACCTTGTCTGCCGACTGTTTCTTGCCCTTGTCACCCTTCCGGTGTAACTTGTTCTTCCGGATCTGCGACTCAGTCAATGTCGCTGATAACTCGATCGCCTGACGGAGTGTGGCAGGGTTACTACCAGTAAGAATGTCTTGTACCGAGTCAGGTAGACCATCGATGTATCTCTCGATAGCCTTGTCGAGTGGGGTGACCATTGTTGGGCAAAGCAGACTCAACTCTTCAAACCGATCAGTATAAGCCCTGTGCTCACCACTATCTTGCTTCAAAACATCAAACTCCTTCTCCAACGCTCGCTGCTCATGACGAGGACAGAATTCCCTCATCATAAGGGCTCTAAGTTCAGCCCATGTCTGTGCGAGAGTAACTTCTGCACCTCGGTCTCTCATCACCCCATTCCACCATGTAAGAGCCCTCTTCTGAAACACACTTGAAGAAAACTCGACCTTGCGATTATCCGGGCACTGCACGTGGCGAAAAGTATTCTCAATGCTTTCGAACCACTGAAGAAGCCCAGTTGCTCCTTCAGAACCACTAAACTTGAGTGGTTTAGCCTGGTTAAAATCTTTGTATTTGCATGGAACATTGTTGTTGTTGTTGGCCTGGTTCCATTGAGCAAAGAGATTTGGAAATTGAGCAGCCATCTGCTGCGCAATGATTTCTGCCAGCTCGGCAGTTGCTATCTGATTTTCGCGTCGAGGAGGCATTCTAAAAGAGGAAAACATGAAAGGAAACGAGTGAGATGATTAGATGAAGAGAATGAGATGAAACAAAATCAACAAAAGCAAAGATGGTGGTCATTCGTCCGTATCACAAAGCAAACAAACGACACACAGTGACTAATCAAAGTAAATGGGTCAAAAATAATGTATAATGAAGACATGCTCGCCTATAAGTGAACACTCATCCCAAGAATTCCCAGGTAAGCACAACTGGTCTCGCGTCTGGTTGAGATGTATACGAAGTGCTTGCCTAGACAGAAAACTCAGAATACAGGCATTCACCCTTCCAGTTTGCACATGTTCACATTATTTAAAACCCAAAACGTTTGACGGGATTTTGAAAATTTGAAGGCACAAGGCCAAAAACCAATACTGAAAAGGGTTCAAAACCATGTAACAGAGGGTTCAAAACCTTACAATTGAGGGTTCAAAACCTTGTAAAAATTTATTCAAAAACAGATGATTGTTTTTTCAAAAATCGTTTCGGAAAATTTTGGTTCTTGTTTTGATAATCACCTAAGGATAGGTGATGTACATGTTTTAAGATCTAAACACAAGATAACTTGTGTTAGGGTCCTAGAAAAGTTATAGTCTAGGTCAAAGCATTACTAATAACCTAATTCCCTATAACCATTGGCTCTGATACCAACTCTTCTGTCACACCCCGACCGCGTAAAACAACAAAACGCGGCGGAAACATCGGGGCGTGTCGTAACAGAATAAATTGTTTCATAACCATGGCATACAAAGTTGTATTTATTTATCAACAAGGGTGTTACATTGTCTCGAAACAGTAAATTAAGAGTTCAGAACATAATTAAACATAGTCTATCTTCTTTTAAAGTCTCTAAGGCACAGGTCCGCCCTAGTATCATGTTCAACATCCTACGGAAAAGCACCTGAAAACACATGTGAAAATAGGTACGTCAGCATAAAAATGCCTGTGAGATACATAGGTTTGTGAAAATAGGATTCATGACTTATGTTTAAGAAAAATGTTTAGTCATGAACCTTGTAATTTGCTTTGTCTTGTAAATCATTTGAAAGCAATAAGATCAGATGATATGTATAAGTAAATGTCAGGTTAAATAAATAACCATGTAAAAATGTGTTTGTATAAGATAAGTTGTTTGTAAATCAATGTCTTGTGAAAAGTATGTTATTTGTATAAAATGTTCTATGTCTCAATATTGAAATGATTCAAATAACGTTACGACATGTAATACCATACAAACACTTATATATAGGAAGTACCAGCGGCGTATCCACCATGCTTGTATCATATTACACACGCATCGTTACTTAATCACTTAATCAAACCAAACCAACCAATGTAAGAAGTCTATGTTTAACCCAATTGTCAAATGTATTGAATAATATGTCAAAGTGTTTATGTCAAGATGTAAATCATGTCAAATGTCTATGTCAAATATCCATGTCAAATGTCTATGTCAAATATCCATGTCAAATGTCTATGCCAAACATCCATGTCCAATGTTTATGTGGAAAATGTCTATGTCAAAATGTCATGTATGGCAAGTGAAATGTCTCAACTAAACCATATATACAAAAACAAAATATTGAAGTAAAACATGGTTTAAATCAATCTTATGTCTTTGTGGAAAAATGCATGCAAATATTTAATATGAACATTTATGCGGTATTGTGAAAACGCATACATCCAAGCCTTGTGACTGTGGTGATAAACCCTTTAAACGAATTAAAGGTCTATCTGTCTTATATCATCGAATTCGGTCATTCCTTTCATCCCCTTTCCCTGGGACGTCCGGAACGGGAGTTGTCAATTCCTATGGTACCACTACCTACTAACGAACGGCGTAGCTAATGTTAATGAATGTATTGTCCCATGTAAACAAACCAAATGTCATACCAAAATGTAAACATGTGAAAACAATGCACTAAGTATGTAATCAAATGAACATACATAGCGTGAAATGTCATGTAAAACGATGTACTAAGTAATGCACACAATGGGCACACCTAGCATGAAATGTAATGTAAAACAATGTACTAAGTAATGCACACAATGGGCACACCTAGCATAAAATGTAATGTAAAACAATGTACTAAGTAATGCACACAATGGGCACACCTAGCATAAAATGTAATGTAAAACAATGTACTAAGTAATGCACACAATGGGCACACCTAGCATAAGATGTAATGAAATCGTGTACTATAATGTACTAACGAACATAGCATGTCTATGATGTGAAAACAGGAAAGCATGAAAGTAACAAGTAGGCACATGTGTTCCACCCCAAAACAGTTTGGAAAACAGTAAAAGAGGGGTCTATGTACTCACTTAAGATTGCTCAGTTGTATAAAGATAACCACCAAGTAATGCTATAGATCTCGGAATCAAACGGCACCTAATATAGGTAACTATGTTAATAAACCGGACCTAAATCGGAAGATTGGGTAGCATGAGGGTTTGTAAACCAAACGAGTGTAGAGACTCGTGTCATTTGGTTTAACAAAGCCTACATACTAAATGAAACCTAACATAATTGTTTACGACCCATTACGACTCGTTTAGGTAGCTTATGCTACTTTAACGCGTCGTTCGCGTGAAACGCGTTCGGACCGCCTAACTAGCCCTATGACTAGTGTTATATGCCTAAACATGTTACATAATCAGCTATGTGACAAAGGTTTAGGTTACATATGCTTAATTACCAATTATACATGAAAAGGGTATTCTGGTAATTTACCTAAGGCATATAAACTACCTATCATATAACTACTTAAACGATGTGACCATAGGGTATAACCTCGGGAGGTTATTCCCTACCTACTATGGTCACCTAATGTGTTTGGTCGGATCCTAATGATCGACCAAATGGGTCGGGTTCGAAGGTATAGGCGATTTATTAGATCGCTTACCCTACGACCCTAGACAACGTGGTAATCAGTGGGCATAGCCCCAAGGGACTATAACCAACGTGATTACACTCACGTTGCGAAGTTCAAACGAACTTCGCATTGACCATTACTGGTCAACGCTGAAAGTCAAACAAAGTTTGACTTTCTGACTCGAAAAGCAGTAAAATAAGGAAAAGAACGAAAGAATACTTACGAAGGGTCCCCGAATGCTAATCTAGATCAATATAGTTCAGGTATGAAACAAAGGTTTCAACTTAGAACACAATTAATCAGATTCTAGTGCTTTAAAACAATGAAAGGCATGGGGTATATATAGTTTTCGGTGAACCGTTGAGATCGTTTCATGGAAACCGTGATTCGATCACATCCGTACACTTGTTGAAAGGTTATGGAAGCTAAATATGATCCTTATCTAGTGACTAAGCAACTTAGAACATGTGGTGGAGGATCAAACAGCTGCAACTTGTGATTAAAAACACTGAATCTGGTCTGATAGGCAGTCGCGTAGCGCGACGGGTAAGCCTATAGGGCTCGCGCTACGCTAGCACCCCCCTGAATCAGAGAAGTTTCAGAATTGGCAGAAATGGTCCCTGCACGTGTTTAAGCCCTTTTTCGATGCGTTTGAACCCCGTTAACCTCATTTCAAGGCTCTAAAATGAAGTTAAAGTATAGGGAACTCAAAACATGCTCAAAAATATCTCAGATGTCGGTTCGTTTGGCCGTACGATCGCGATGTTCGCTTAATTACGACGGAATGCGCATAAGCGCGAAAAATGATCCAAATGACGCGACGAATGGATTTTTCTTATGGCGAACACTAAAATATAATATAGTCATGTTCACATAAATTTTTGGATGTCCAGATGTATTCAGAACGTAAGTTATGCGCGAAAATGCAAACTTGTGCACTTTTTGACACTTTTAGTCCCTGAACGACCAAAAAGTTTATTTTAGCATACCGAACCCCTCAAAGCCTATTTCTAAGCTATATAAAGGATATTTATGGTATGTTTAACTTATGGTCATGTTCCGGAATGTTCGTTACAGTTCAAATTGACATACTTTCGCAGTTTGTCATATTTAGTCCCTGTAGTCGAATTAACTTGTTTTTGCCATACCAAAGCCTTCAAAACTTATTTCTAAGTTATGTAAAGGTTATTTAAGGTATGTTGAGTATATGTTGATGTTCCGGAGTATTTGTCGCATTAAACTGATTACGTTTACGCACCAGTTTGCGTATAACTCTCCAGAAGGTGATATAGACTTTGAAATTATATAAAAGTCAAAACATGAAAAATGTAAAACATAACAAAACAAACATTGTGATCAAATAACATTGTTTTATTGATAATAGAACTGTTCATAGTGATTACAAGCACAGTTGTTACAGTCTCCCCTACTTGTGGAAATTTCGTCCCGAAATTTATTTAGAGGAAACTCGTGGAAAAAGATGTGGATATTTCGCCTTCATTTGATCTTCGCGTTCCCAAGTAAACTCAGGTCCACGTTTAGCTTCCCAGCGAACTTTGACCAAAGGAATGCGCTTGCGTTTAAGCCACTTGACTTCACGTTCCATGATTTCCACTGGTTTCTCAACAAATTTCAGTGTTTTGCCAACACGAATTTCGTCAAGCGGTATGGAGAAGTTTTTATCAGCTGAACACCTCTTGAGATTGGACATGTGAAAAGTTGGATGAACATTTCCAAGTTCAGGAGGTAACTCAAGTCTGTAGGCTACCTTTCCGATTCTTTCGACGATCTTGAATGGTCCAACGTATCTAGGTGCAAGTTTTCCTTTCTTTCCAAATCTGATTACACCTTTCCAAGGTGAGACCTTAAGTAATACACGATCACCGACTTGAAATTCCAAGGCTTTGCGTTTTGGGTCCGCGTAAATCTTCTGACGGCTTCTAGCTGCCTGAAGGTTATCACGAACTTTCTTGACCTTGTCAGTTGTCTCTAAAATGAGGGCAGGTCCAGTAAGTTGAGCCTCGCCAATCTCATTCCAGCAGACTGGTGAACGACATTTTCGACCATAGAGAGCCTCGAAAGGAGCCATTTTGATGCTAGTGTGATAACTGTTGTTGTAGGAGAATTCAATCAATTTCAGATGTGAATCCCAGCTACCACCAAAATCGATCACACAAGCTCTTAGCATATCCTCCAGAGTCTGGATTGTTCTCTCAGATTGACCATCCGTTTGCGGATGATAAGCTGTGCTCAGATTAAGTTGGGTCCCCATGGCAGATTGCATGGTTCTCCAAAAATGAGAAGTGAAACGAGCATCTCTGTCAGAAATGATGTTCAACGGAACACCATGTCGAGCTACAATTTCATCCACATAGATTTGAGCAAGTCTGTCAGCAGGAAAATCCTCGCGGATTGGCAAGAAATGTGCTGACTTTGTAAGACGATCAACGACTACCCAGATGGCATCATGACCTTTCTTTGTGCGCGGGAGTTTGGTAACAAGATCCATAGTAATGTTTTCCCATTTCCAAACTGGGATCTCTGGTTGCTCCAATAAACCCGAAGGACGCTGATGTTCAGCCTTAACCTTCAGACAAGTAAGGCATTTTGATACGTATAAGGCAATGTCTTTCTTCATACCAGGCCACCAATAGTGAATACGAAGATCCTTATACATCTTATCTGAGCCCGGATGAATAGAATAACGAGACTTATGGGCTTCATCCATAAGCAAGGTACGAAGATCATCCTGGCTTGGGACCCACAAACGGTCCATGAAGTAATATGATCCATTGTCCTTCAGTTCCAGAGCAGGCGTTATGTGATAGGGAAATTCCTTATCCATTAAACCTTGTGAAACACAAGATTGTTGAGCCTGAGAAATGCGGGCTTGAATATCAGATCGAGCTTGAATAACAGATTGAACACGAACACAATGAAGCTTAGTACGTTCCTTGCGACTCAATGCATCAGCTACGACATTCGCTGTGACAACTCTCAAATTTACATGTATTCCGTACAAATTATTAATGATAATTAAAGTGTCTGACGACTGCGTGGAATTACTTAACTGCTTTCTGATATCTGTGTTATGCTCACACGTATTTGTTAATATACCAATAGTATACAGATAAGTCACTAAATAGTCCGTTATATTTTCCTAAGTGTTAGAAAGTAAAAACGTTACAAAATGTATAAATAGGACACCTTTCGGATTAATTAAGCGCTTTAACGGAACAGTGTCGAACCGAACAACCGGACTTCACCCGGAACCCAAAAATATTGCCATTAGCATTGTTTATCTTTTTCTGAACCAGTTAGGGTCCCCGAATACCCTAACACCCGCTTTAACGCACTACACACTAATAACCAGGTTAATCCCTAAACTAACTTAACTTAACCTAACTATATCCTAACACTTGGTTGGATTGGAACCGGATTACCCCCCCCCCCCCTCTAACTAAACCGTCCCCAAGGGGGACACACATTGTCCTTCTTGTGATTATTTAATCCCTCTTGTCCCATATCTAGTAGACATGAAATCCAATGGATCATAACCTTAACATTTGCCTATAAGATCATGGATTAACACTCCATATCATTTACACTCAAACATCACAACACAAAACTCTCTCTTTCTCTCTAGAAAGCTCACGGCCAAACACCCCTATATCATCCATCATATTTTCGATTTGGATCTTCATATTCCAAGTCCATACAAGTGTCGAGGATCGCGTATTAGGAAGCTTGGTGCAAACGGAACGCGAAGGACCTCATTCTATTGCTTTTATCCACTCGATTTTCGACTAGAATCTCCCCTAGCCTCGAGCTAGTAGTAAGTGACTCTAAACCTCTTCTTGATCTTGTCTAGAGTGGTTAATAAAAGTTTCGTCGGTTAAAGATTTCGAACATATAAGATCAAAGTCTAAAAGTTTACTAAAGTGATGAACAAGGTGGTTAATGGATAAATATGTGTGTAAATCATGTAGATCTTGTGTGATTATGATGATTGGGTGATTATCTGATGCTTTACTGAATGATATTAGTATATGATGTTGTTGTGGTCACTAAACTCGTTAACGGAATCGATCGAACACAATTTAGAAGGTTAAACACTTTAAATCAGAATCTGTCCAACTTTTACAGCCCACTTCTGTTGGCTGTAAACAGGTCTTAACCTCAACGAAAAATCGATATTTTGAATCTAAAATATGTTATTATGAAATACGGTTCTAATGGCACCGGAATCGTAATTTTTGGACTCCGTTTACTATTTTTAAAGTGTTAATTTGTAACAGCTACTTAAGCTGAATTTTGACAGCAATAAATGGGCGTCGTACTTTCGGTCATAACCTGAGTTTTGTGATGAATCGGACCATGAAAATTTTACTGTAGATGATAACTGAAGTATTTGTAATTACCCCACTGGAATTTCGCAAATCGGACTTACGATGAATTTGTAATAAATTGTTTCGTGGACTGTGGTCAGAAATACATAAATCTGAGTTCAGTCCCGAATATGAATTTTTATAAAATATTGGTGATAAACCGGACCCCGATATTTTTACACAATAAAATATGGAATGTTTATGATGTTCTATAAAAATTTGGGAATTTTTGGAATAATCTAACTATTTTATTTAAATGTCCGAAAACAGCCGGTTTTGAGTATTAATGCTGAAACGACATAAGTAGTGATTTGCGTGTCTAAATGTCGAGTATGCTATCTATGAATGATTTGACATGTTATATATGTTATGTGCATTATCGTATGTTTGATTTTGAGTGGGGAATGGACGGGAAACTTAGATGGGCATAAACCGTTACAGTAATGCATGTTGTGTGATAGATACGTGTAGGAACTTTGTGTTCTATTTGAAAGCCACTAAATGACTAACTGGTAAATCATACTAGGACGTGATTGACCGACCTTGACTGTTAGCTATATTGAGAATCTAACCGAGCAAACCGAGGTGAGTTCACACCCTTACTAAGGCATGGGATTCCCGGTGGTTGGGAATGGGATTGAATAACTACTCGTACTATCACTCTATTTATATTACCAACACTACTAGACTACCTACTACTGTCCTCGGATTGAGAAGGGCACGTACGTAAAACCTACGTACACTCACTACTGTCCTCAGATGAGAAGGGCACGTACGTAAAACCTACGTACACTCACACTCACTACTGTCCTCGGATGAGAAGGGCACGTACGTAAAACCTACGTACACTCATACTTAACACCGTCCTCGGATTGGGAAGGACTCTTATGGATACGCCTAGTCTAGTAACATACATAATGGGAAGCCCCCACTAAATATCGTAAAGGTTTGGGAATCAAGAATAATGGATAATACTTGGTTATGAAACGAACTTCCGATTCCTGATACGAACTCATTAACTAAACAACCAAACGTGAACTCACTCAACTTTGTTGTTGACTAGTTGTTACATGCCTTACAGGTCGCTAAATGCTTGGAGCTTGCACGGGGAAGGAGTCGTTGTGGAACATGGGTTGTTATGTCCCATACTTAATAATTGAACTTTATAAACCTATGGAACTTATGTTTGAGACTTTAAACTTATGAACTGTGAACTTATGTTTTGAACTCACGTTTATGCTTCCGCTGTTTAAACCAAACAAGGTTAACTAGCTTTGGTCACCAATCGTATTATGTTTGGTTTTATTTACTTAATTGAATTGTTCAATATGATTGGTGGCTCGATCCTGGTCATGTCACGCCTCCAAGCGGTGATACTCCGCATGGTGGATTTTGGGGGTGTGACAGATTGGTATCAGAGCCATTGGTTATAGAGAACTTGGTTTTAATAAGGGAAAAGTTTTCATTAAAACCAGACTATAACCTGTACAGTGCTCAACGATCCACAACGACGCTTCGCTCCACGTGCAAGGCTCGACACCATAAGTGGTATGATTATGTTATATTGTCGGTTAGATAAGTTCTCACTGTGCATTAGATAACGTGATAATTGCTATTTGAACCTTGTGTGCTTACTCTCTAATGTCGTCCCACACACTTACACACTTTCGCGACACTTTCCTCACTTACGTTGCTTCATTATGAAGATCATGAGCGGACGCGAAGGACGTATCAACCTCACTCAAGCCCAGTTGACGGCTTTGATCAACGAACGAGTTGCGGAGGCACTCGCAGCTAACCCTGCAGGAGGTATAACCTGCCATACCAACTCACCTTAGGACATTTAGATCCTACCTTCGCAAACCAACCCTCGTGCTTAATCTTGTCTTTTATTCTCGCGCAACAGGTCAACATGCTCAACCTCCTGTGTGCACGTTCAAGACATTCATGGACTGTCGACCTACCACTTTCAGTGGCACCGAAGGAGCAGTGGGCCTTCTTCACTGGTTTGAAAAGCTTGAGACAGTTTTCGAGATGTGCGAATGCCCCGAAGACCGTAGGGTGAAATATGCTACCGGAACACTTGAAGGAGCTGCGTTAACCTGGTGGAAGACACAAGTTCAACTACTAGGACTGGCAGTTGCTAATGCCACATCCTGGAATGGTTTCAAAGAGCTGATCAAGGAGGAGTACTGTAGTCGGGATGACATCCATAAGCTAGAGGTGGAATTTTACAATCTGAAGATGACAGGATCTGAGATTGAGGCGTATACCAAGAGGTCGAATGAACTGGCCATCCTGTGCCCAACTATGGTGGACCCTCCCATCAAACGTATTGAGCTTTATCTCAAGGGCCTTGCACCAGCGATTCAAAGTCATGTGACTTCAGCCAACTTGGGTACCATCCAGCAAGTCGTCAAATTGGCTCATCGTCTCACCGACCAGGCAGTGGAACAAAACAGACTACCCAAGCGTATTGGTGCTGCTACTTCTGATGCACCTACCGACAACAAACGAAAATGGGATGGGAATTCCAGCAAAGGCTCTACCTCTGTTCAGTCTCAGCCTCAGCAACGAAGGACTGAGGACCATAGGAGCCCTGGTCAGCACTTTTCTGGTAGTCAAGGGCAGGGTGGATATCGAGGAAACCACCCAAAGTGCAACAAATGCAATAGACACCACAGTGGTCAGTGCAACAAGGGACACTGTCAGAGGTGTCTCAAGATGGGTCATGAAGCCAAGGATTGCAGGAGCCCACGGCCTACGAATCAGAATCGTCAGCAGCAACAGCAAGCACCGCAGAATCAGCAACAGCAACAGGGCAACAAGGGATGCTTTCAGTGTGGTGCTGAAGATCACTTCAAGAGACACTGCCCGCAGTTAAATCAGAATCAGAATCACAACCAAGGAAACGGGAACAATAATGGGGGCAACAATGGAGGAAACAATGATGGCAACGGTGCCAGGGGTCGTGTGTTTGTGATTGGTCAAGGAGAAGCAAGGAACGATCCCAACGTTGTGATGGGTAAGTTTCTTCTTGACGACTTCTTCGTTACTGTTTTATTCGATTCGGGTGCCGATACCAGTTATGTGTCCGTAAAAGTTAGCCAAATTCTTAAGCGCACCCCAACACTCCTGAACACCAAACACACGGTAGAACTAGCTAACGGTAAAAGTCTTGAAGCCACACACATAGTTAAAGGTTGTAACCTCGTCTTAGCTGGTCAGACTTTCCCTATCGATCTTGTTCCTATCACACTTGGTAGTTTCGACGTCGTTATTGGGATGGATTGGTTATCTCATCATCAAGCGGAGATTGTTTGCAAGGAGAAAATCATCCGCATTCCTCGTTCTGATAAAGAACCCCTCGTGATTCGTGGCGACAAGAGTGGTGCTGTCGAAGGCATCATCTCTTTCCTTAAGGCCCAGAAGTGTTTGCGAAAGGGCCACACTGCCATTTTAGCACTCGTTACTGACACATCCACGGAAGAGAAGAGAATTGAAGACATCCCTATTGTGCGCGAATTTCCCGAGGTATTTCCTGAGGAATTACCTGGTCTTCCTCCTCATCGCCAAGTTGAGTTTCAAATCGAGCTAGCTCCTGGAGCAGCGCCAGTAGCTCGAGCACCATATCGTCTAGCCCCATCAGAACTCGAAGAACTGTCCACACAACTACAAGAACTCTTGGAAAAGGGTTTTATACGTCCGAGCTCTTCACCCTGGGGAGCTCCAGTCTTGTTCGTGAAGAAGAAAGACGGTACCTTCAGGATGTGTATTGACTATCGCGAACTTAACAAGGTGACTGTGAAGAATCGTTATCCTCTTCCACGTATTGACGACTTGTTTGACCAGTTGCAAGGGTCGAGCTATTACTCCAAGATTGATTTGAGATCGGGATACCATCAGCTGAGAGTCCGAGATGAGGACGTCTCCAAAACAGCATTCAGAACTCGTTACGGCCATTACGAGTTTCTGGTTATGCCATTCGGGCTGACAAATGCACCAGCGGTCTTCATGGATCTCATGAACCGAGTGTGCAAGCCTTACCTGGATAAGTTCGTTATTGTGTTCATCGATGATATCCTGATCTATTCTAAGAGTCAGGAGGAACACGAGCAGCATCTACGACTTATGCTGGAACTTCTTCGAAAAGAACGGTTGTATGCCAAGTTTTCGAAATGTGATTTCTGGCTTCGCGAAGTCCACTTTCTAGGCCACGTGGTAAACAAGGATGGAATTCATGTGGATCCATCTAAGGTTGAATCGATCAAGAACTGACCCGCACCCCGCACACCAACGGAAATCCGCCAATTCTTGGGTTTGGCCGGATATTACAGAAGGTTTATAAAAGATTTCTCCAAGATTGCGCAACCTCTCACCTCACTGACTCAGAAGGGTGTCATCTATCGTTGGGGTGATGCACAGGAGTCCGCATTTCAACATCTAAAGGATAGACTTTGTAGCGCGCCTATCCTCTCATTGCCAGAAGGCACCGATGATTTCGTGGTTTATTGCGACGCTTCCATCCAAGGACTTGGTTGCGTATTGATGCAACGTGACAAGGTCATTGCCTACGCATCGCGCCAACTTAAAGTTCACGAAAGAAACTACACTACTCATGATCTGGAGCTGGGAGCAGTTGTATTCGCACTTAAGATATGGAGACATTACCTGTACGGTACAAAGTGCACCATTTACACCGACCACAGGAGTCTCGAGCATATCTTCAAGCAAAAAGAGTTAAACATGCGACAACGCCGATGGGTCGAACTCTTGAATGATTATGAATGCGCTATCAAGTATCATCCGGGCAAAGCCAATGTTGTGGCTGACGCCCTCAGTCGAAAGGATACTTTACCTAAGCGTGTACGAGCATTACAGCTTACCATCCAGTCTAACCTTCCTGCTCAGATCCGAGATGCCCAGGCCGAAGCATTGAAAGCAGAGAACATCAGGGCTGAGTCCCTACGAGGATCGAGGCAGCGGCTAGAACAAAAGGGAGACGGTGCCTACTATGTTAACGGACGCATCTGGGTTCCATTTTATGGCAACTTACGCGAGCTTGTGATGGACGAAGCGCACAAGTCTCGTTATTCGGTACACCCTGGTTCGGATAAAATGTACCACGATCTCAAGACTACGTATTGGTGGCCTGGCATGAAAGCCCACATAGCAACCTACGTCAGTAAATGCTTGACTTGTGCGAGAGTCAAGTCTGAATATCAGAAACCATCAGGCCTACTTCAACAACCGGAGATCCCGAAATGGAAATGGGAGCAAATCTCCATGGATTTTGTTACTGGCCTGCCCAGATCTCAACGCGGAAACGATACCATTTGGGTGATCGTAGATCGACTAACCAAGTCTGCACATTTTCTGGCTATCAAAGAAACGGACAAGTTCTCTACTCTTGCAGACATTTACCTAAAGGAAGTGGTATCAAGGCACGGAGTGCCAATCTCTATTATATCTGATCGTGACGCACGTTTTACTTCTGAACTGTGGCAAGCAATGCACAAGTCCTTTGGCTCACGTTTAGATATGAGCACCGCTTATCACCCGCAGACGGATGGGCAATCTGAACGCACCATCCAAACCCTTGAAGACATGCTTAGGGCATGTGTAATCGATTTTGGTAACGGCTGGGAAAAGCACCTCCCGCTAGTGGAGTTCTCATATAACAACAGCTACCACACCAGCATCCAAGCCGCTCCGTTTGAGGCATTGTACGGACGCAAATGCCGATCGCCTCTCTGTTGGGCAGAAGTTGGTGACAGCCAAATCACTGGCCCAGAACATGTGGTAGATACGACAGCGAATGGCGGCAGCTCGTGACCGTCAGAAACGCTATGCTGATGAGGGAAGAAAACCACTCGAGCTCCAGGTTGGGGATCGAGTGCTACTCAAAGTCTCACCTTGGAAAGGTGTAGTCCGCTTTGGAAAACGAGGCAAACTCAATCCGCGTTATGTCGGACCGTTCAAAGTCATTGAGAAAATTGGCCAAGTCGCCTACAGGTTGGATCTACCTGAAGAACTCAGCGGAGTTCACAACGTATTCCACGTATCAAATCTGAAGAAGTGTCTGTCAGATGAGCCCTTCATAGTTCCTCTCAAGGAACTCACAATCGACGACCAGCTGCGATTCGTCGAGGAACCAGTAGAGATTACTGATCGAGATGTTAAGATTCTCAAGCACACAAGAATACCTCTCGTTCGAGTTCGTTGGAATGCTCGTTGTGGCCCAGAGTATACCTGGGAACGCGAAGACCAAATGAAACTCAAGTACCCCCAGTTGTTTAAGAAAAACGCAACCACTACTGAGGCTGAAGCTACCGCAGAATTTCGGGACGAAATTCCAAATCAACGGGGGGATGATGTGACACCCCAGGAAAATCAGGAAAACCACGCAACTTAACTAGCTTCCTCAGTAACCACGCGCTAAATTTCGGGACGAAATTCTCTTAACAGGGGGAGAATGTGACAACTCTCAAATTTACATGTATTCCGTACAAATTATTAATGATAATTAAAGTGTCTGACGACTGCGTGGAATTACTTAACTGCTTTCTGATATCTGTGTTATGCTCACACGTATTTGTTAATATACCAATAGTATACAGATAAGTCACTAAATAGTCCGTTATATTTTCCTAAGTGTTAGAAAGTAAAAACGTTACAAAATGTATAAATAGGACACCTTTCGGATTAATTAAGCGCTTTAACGGAACAGTGTCGAACCGAACAACCGGACTTCACCCGGAACCCAAAAATATTGCCATTAGCATTGTTTATCTTTTTCTGAACCAGTTAGGGTCCCCGAATACCCTAACACCCGCTTTAACGCACTACACACTAATAACCAGGTTAATCCCTAAACTAACTTAACTTAACCTAACTATATCCTAACACTTGGTTGGATTGGAACCGGATTACCCCCCCCCCCCTCTAACTAAACCGTCCCCAAGGGGGACACACATTGTCCTTCTTGTGATTATTTAATCCCTCTTGTCCCATATCTAGTAGACATGAAATCCAATGGATCATAACCTTAACATTTGCCTATAAGATCATGGATTAACACTCCATATCATTTACACTCAAACATCACAACACAAAACTCTCTCTTTCTCTCTAGAAAGCTCACGGCCAAACACCCCTATATCATCCATCATATTTTCGATTTGGATCTTCATATTCCAAGTCCATACAAGTGTCGAGGATCGCGTATTAGGAAGCTTGGTGCAAACGGAACGCGAAGGACCTCATTCTATTGCTTTTATCCACTCGATTTTCGACTAGAATCTCCCCTAGCCTCGAGCTAGTAGTAAGTGACTCTAAACCTCTTCTTGATCTTGTCTAGAGTGGTTAATAAAAGTTTCGTCGGTTAAAGATTTCGAACATATAAGATCAAAGTCTAAAAGTTTACTAAAGTGATGAACAAGGTGGTTAATGGATAAATATGTGTGTAAATCATGTAGATCTTGTGTGATTATGATGATTGGGTGATTATCTGATGCTTTACTGAATGATATTAGTATATGATGTTGTTGTGGTCACTAAACTCGTTAACGGAATCGATCGAACACAATTTAGAAGGTTAAACACTTTAAATCAGAATCTGTCCAACTTTTACAGCCCACTTCTGTTGGCTGTAAACAGGTCTTAACCTCAACGAAAAATCGATATTTTGAATCTAAAATATGTTATTATGAAATACGGTTCTAATGGCACCGGAATCGTAATTTTTGGACTCCGTTTACTATTTTTAAAGTGTTAATTTGTAACAGCTACTTAAGCTGAATTTTGACAGCAATAAATGGGCGTCGTACTTTCGGTCATAACCTGAGTTTTGTGATGAATCGGACCATGAAAATTTTACTGTAGATGATAACTGAAGTATTTGTAATTACCCCACTGGAATTTCGCAAATCGGACTTACGATGAATTTGTAATAAATTGTTTCGTGGACTGTGGTCAGAAATACATAAATCTGAGTTCAGTCCCGAATATGAATTTTTATAAAATATTGGTGATAAACCGGACCCCGATATTTTTACACAATAAAATATGGAATGTTTATGATGTTCTATAAAAATTTGGGAATTTTTGGAATAATCTAACTATTTTATTTAAATGTCCGAAAACAGCCGGTTTTGAGTATTAATGCTGAAACGACATAAGTAGTGATTTGCGTGTCTAAATGTCGAGTATGCTATCTGTGAATGATTTGACATGTTATATATGTTATGTGCATTATCGTATGTTTGATTTTGAGTGGGGAATGGACGGGAAACTTAGATGGGCATAAACCGTTACAGTAATGCATGTTGTGTGATAGATACGTGTAGGAACTTTGTGTTCTATTTGAAAGCCACTAAATGACTAACTGGTAAATCATACTAGGACGTGATTGACCGACCTTGACTGTTAGCTATATTGAGAATCTAACCGAGCAAACCGAGGTGAGTTCACACCCTTACTAAGGCATGGGATTCCCGGTGGTTGGGAATGGGATTGAATAACTACTCGTACTATCACTCTATTTATATTACCAACACTACTAGACTACCTACTACTGTCCTCGGATTGAGAAGGGCACGTACGTAAAACCTACGTACACTCACTACTGTCCTCAGATGAGAAGGGCACGTACGTAAAACCTACGTACACTCACACTCACTACTGTCCTCGGATGAGAAGGGCACGTACGTAAAACCTACGTACACTCATACTTAACACCGTCCTCGGATTGGGAAGGACTCTTATGGATACGCCTAGTCTAGTAACATACATAATGGGAAGCCCCCACTAAATATCGTAAAGGTTTGGGAATTAAGAATAATGGATAATACTTGGTTATGAAACGAACTTCCGATTCCTGATACGAACTCATTAACTAAACAACCAAACGTGAACTCACTCAACTTTGTTGTTGACTAGTTGTTACATGCCTTACAGGTCGCTAAATGCTTGGAGCTTGCACGGGGAAGGAGTCGTTGTGGAACATGGGTTGTTATGTCCCATACTTAATAATTGAACTTTATAAACCTATGGAACTTATGTTTGAGACTTTAAACTTATGAACTGTGAACTTATGTTTTGAACTCACGTTTATGCTTCCGCTGTTTAAACCAAACAAGGTTAACTAGCTTTGGTCACCAATTGTATTATGTTTGGTTTTATTTACTTAATTGAATTGTTCAATATGATTGGTGGCTCGATCCTGGTCATGTCACGCCTCCAAGCGGTGATACTCCGCATGGTGGATTTTGGGGGTGTGACATTCGCCTTACCAGGATGGTAGCGAATTTCGCAGTCATAGTCGTTTAAAAGCTCAACCCAACGTCGTTGCCTCATGTTGAGTTCTTTCTGGTTGAAGATATGCTGAAGACTTTTGTGGTCAGTGAAAACCACACATTTTGTACCGTACAAATAGTGTCTCCAGATCTTGAGAGCAAAGACAACTGCACCCAACTCAAGATCATGAGTGGTGTAGTTCTTCTCATGTATCTTTAATTGCCTCGATGCATAGGCTATGACTTTGTTCCTTTGCATCAGAACACAGCCAAGACCCAATTTAGATGCATCACAATACACGACAAAATCATCATCACCCTCAGGCAATGATAGAACAGGCGCATCGCAAAGCTTCTGCTTCAGGTGTTGAAAAGCTTCCTCTTGTTTGAATCCCCAGTAAAAGGGCATTTTCTTCTGAGTTAGAGCAGTTAGAGGAACTGCAATCTTAGAGAAGTTTTCAATGAAGCGGCGATAATAACCCGCTAGACCAAGAAAAGAACGAACTTCAGTAGGAGTAGAAGGTGTATCCCAATCCTTAATCGCACTGATCTTGGAGGGATCTACATGAATACCTTGTTCGTTGATAATATGCCCCAAAAATTGAACTTCTTTAAGCCAAAATTCACACTTGGAGAATTTGGCGAAAAGTTGCTCTTTCTTTAGGAGTTCGAGAGTAAGACGAAGATGTTGCTCGTGATCAGCTCGCGTCTTAGAGTAAATCAAGATATCGTCAATAAAAACAATGACGAACTGATCCAAATAAGGTTTACAGACCCTATTCATTAGGTCCATGAAAACAGCAGGAGCATTAGTCACACCGAATGGCATGACTGTGAACTCATAATGCCCATAACGAGTACGGAATGCTGTCTTCGGAATGTCTTCTTCTTGCACCCGAAGTTGATGATATCCAGATCGCAGATCAATCTTCGAAAAATAAGAAGCACCCTGTAGCTGATCAAAGAGGTCGTCTATGCGAGGTAGGGGATATCGATTCTTGATGGTAAGCTTGTTAAGCTCACGATAATCGATACACATTCTAAAGGATCCATCCTTCTTCTTGACAAAGAGAACGGGAGCACCCCAAGGTGAAAAGCTGGGACGGATAAAACCTTTGTCAGAGAGCTCCTGAAGCTGCTTAGACAACTCTTGCATCTCCGACGGTGCAAGACGATATGGAGCTCTGGCAATGGGATTTGCACCAGGTACGAGATCAATGCGGAACTCGACTTGGCGTGCTGGAGGTAGACCAGGTAAATCTTCAGGGAACACTTCAGAATAATCCCGAACGACAGGAATATCTGAAATAGACTCACCCTTGCCTTTATCTTCTGTAACATGTGCTAAGAAAGCCACATAGTTCTTCTGCAGATACTTCCGAGCTTTAAAACAAGACATGAGTTTGAGACCACCGGTAGGCTTCTCACCTTGAACCTGCAGGATCTCGCCTGTCGAAAGCGGCACACGAACAATCTTTTTAGAACAAACTATCTCTGCGTGATGCTTGGATAACCAATCCATTCCCACAATAACGTCGAAGCTTCCAAGTTGCATAGGCGTGAGGTCAATAGGAAAAAGATGGTCGTTAAGGTTCAACTGGCAGTTGCGAAGAACAGAATCAAGAATAATGGGTTCACCATTAGCAACTTCTACTGTCAAAGGTTTTCCTAGTTTCGTTCTAGACACTCGAAGCATAGGCTCAAAAGACAAAGACACGAAACTCTTATCGGCACCGGAATCGAAAAGAACAGATGCAGGCTGATTATTAATAAAGAACGTACCGTTCACCACATTATCGTCAGCCTGTGCCTCTTGGGCATTCATGTTAAAAACTCGGCCTCGAGCCGGAGCCTGATTCTGGTTCTGGTTCGCCAGTCTTGGGCACCGATTCCTATAGTGGGTCAGATCCCCACAATTGTAACAAGCACCTGGTGGGTATTGTGGTCGTGCAGCTTGACCCTGTTGCGGAGCAGGAGGCTGAGCGACTTGTTGAGCCGGGTTCTGAACCGCGGGATTCTGAGCAGATCGACAAACATTGGCGAGATGGCCTGATTTCCCACAGTTAGTACAGAAACGGCATGGAAGTTGCGGCTGGTGGTGACTGTTGCATCTATTGCACAAAGGTGCATTCCTTGAATAGGGTTTCTTCGCTGGAGGCTGTGCAGGTTGGTTGGGAGCTACCTGGTTAGCTTGGGCAGTGACAGCATAGTTTTGGGAAGCCTTACGCTTCTTTGCCTTCTTTGAAGAACCAGAGTTCTTTCCACTCCCGTTTTGACCTTTCTTGCTATCCACCTTGTCTGCCGACTATTTCTTGCCCTTGTCACCCTTCCGGTGTAACTTGTTCTTCCGGATCTGCGACTCAGTCAATGTCGCTGATAACTCGATCGCCTGACGGAGTGTGGCAGGGTTACTACCAGTAAGAATGTCTTGTACCGAGTCAGGTAGACCATCGATGTATCTCTCGATAGCCTTGTCGAGTGGGGTGACCATTGTTGGGCAAAGCAGACTCAACTCTTCAAACCGATCAGTATAAGCCCTATGCTCACCACTATCTTGCTTCAAAACATCAAACTCCTTCTCCAACGCTCGCTGCTCATGACGAGGACAGAATTCCCTCATCATAAGGGCTCTAAGTTCAGCCCATGTCTGTGCGAGAGCAACTTCTGCACCTCGGTCTCTCATCACCCCATTCCACCATGTAAGAGCCCTCTTCTGAAACACACTTGAAGAAAACTCGACCTTGCGATTATCCGGGCACTGCACGTGGCGAAAAGTATTCTCAATGCTTTCGAACCACTGAAGAAGCCCAGTTGCTCCTTCAGAACCACTAAACTTGAGTGGTTTAGCCTGGTTAAAATCTTTGTATTTGCATGGAACATTGTTGTTGTTGTTGGCCTGGTTCCATTGAGCAAAGAGATTTGGAAATTGAGCAGCCATCTGCTGCGCAATGATTTCTGCCAGCTCGGCAGTTGCTATCTGATTTTCGCGTCGAGGAGGCATTCTAAAAGAGGAAAACATGAAAGGAAACGAGTGAGATGATTAGATGAAGAGAATGAGATGAAACAAAATCAACAAAAGCAAAGATGGTGGTCATTCGTCCGTATCACAAAGCAAACAAACGACACACAGTGACTAATCAAAGTAAATGGGTCAAAAATAATGTATAATGAAGACATGCTCGCCTATAAGTGAACACTCATCCCAAGAATTCCCAGGTAAGCACAACTGGTCTCGCGTCTGGTTGAGATGTATACGAAGTGCTTGCCTAGACAGAAAACTCAGAATACAGGCATTCACCCTTCCAGTTTGCACATGTTCACATTATTTAAAACCCAAAACGTTTGACGGGATTTTGAAAATTTGAAGGCACAAGGCCAAAAACCAATACTGAAAAGGGTTCAAAACCATGTAAAACAATGTACTAAGTAATGCACACAATGGGCACACCTAGCATAAAATGTAATGTAAAACAATGTACTAAGTAATGCACACAATGGGCACACCTAGCATAAGATGTAATGAAATCGTGTACTATAATGTACTAACGAACATAGCATGTCTATGATGTGAAAACAGGAAAGCATGAAAGTAACAAGTAGGCACATGTGTTCCACCCCAAAACAGTTTGGAAAACAGTAAAAGAGGGGTCTATGTACTCACTTAAGATTGCTCAGTTGTATAAAGATAACCACCAAGTAATGCTATAGATCTCGGAATCAAACGGCACCTAATATAGGTAACTATGTTAATAAACCGGACCTAAATCGGAAGATTGGGTAGCATGAGGGTTTGTAAACCAAACGTGTGTAGAGACTCGTGTCATTTGGTTTAACAAAGCCTACATACTAAATGAAACCTAACATAATTGTTTACGACCCATTACGACTCGTTTAGGTAGCTTATGCTACTTTAACGCGTCGTTCGCGTGAAACGCGTTCGGACCGCCTAACTAGCCCTATGACAAGTGTTATATGCCTAAACATGTTACATAATCAGTTATGTGACAAAGGTTTAGGTTACATATGCTTAATTACCAATTATACATGAAAAGGGTATTCTGGTAATTTACCTAAGGCATATAAACTACCTATCATATAACTACTTAAACGATGTGACCATAGGGTATAACCTCGGGAGGTTATTCCCTACCTACTATGGTCACCTAATGTGTTTGGTCGGATCCTAATGATCGACCAAATGGGTCGGGTTCGAAGGTATAGGCGATTTATTAGATCGCTTACCCTACGACCCTAGACAACGTGGTAATCAGTGGGCATAGCCCCAAGGGACTATAACCAACGTGATTACACTCACGTTGCGAAGTTCAAACGAACTTCGCATTGACCATTACTGGTCAACGCTGAAAGTCAAACAAAGTTTGACTTTCTGACTCGAAAAGCAGTAAAATAAGGAAAAGAACGAAAGAATACTTACGAAGGGTCCCCGAATGCTAATCTAGATCAATATAGTTCAGGTATGAAACAAAGGTTTCAACTTAGAACACAATTAATCAGATTCTAGTGCTTTAAAACAATGAAAGGCATGGGGTATATATAGTTTTCGGTGAACCGTTGAGATCGTTTCATGGAAACCGTGATTCGATCACATCCGTACACTTGTTGAAAGGTTATGGAAGCTAAATATGATCCTTATCTAGTGACTAAGCAACTTAGAACATGTGGTGGAGGATCAAACAGCTGCAACTTGTGATTAAAAACACTGAATCTGGTCTGATAGGCAGTCGCGTAGCGCGACGGGTAAGCCTATAGGGCTCGCGCTACGCTAGCACCCCCCTGAATCAGAGAAGTTTCAGAATTGGCAGAAATGGTCCCTGCACGTGTTTAAGCCCTTTTTCGATGCGTTTGAACCCCGTTAACCTCATTTCAAGGCTCTAAAATGAAGTTAAAGTATAGGGAACTCAAAACATGCTCAAAAATATCTCAGATGTCGGTTCGTTTGGCCGTACGATCGCGATGTTCGCTTAATTACGACGGAATGCGCATAAGCGCGAAAAATGATCCAAATGACGCGACGAATGGATTTTTCTTATGGCGAACACTAAAATATAATATAGTCATGTTCACATAAATTTTTGGATGTCCAGATGTATTCAGAACGTAAGTTATGCGCGAAAATGCAAACTTGTGCACTTTTTGACACTTTTAGTCCCTGAACGACCAAAAAGTTTATTTTAGCATACCGAACCCCTCAAAGCCTATTTCTAAGCTATATAAAGGATATTTATGGTATGTTTAACTTATGGTCATGTTCCGGAATGTTCGTTACAGTTCAAATTGACATACTTTCGTAGTTTGTCATATTTAGTCCCTGTAGTCGAATTAACTTGTTTTTGCCATACCAAAGCCTTCAAAACTTATTTCTAAGTTATGTAAAGGTTATTTAAGGTATGTTGAGTATATGTTGATGTTCCGGAGTATTTTTCGCATTAAACTGATTACGTTTACGCACCAGTTTGCGTATAACTCTCCAGAAGGTGATATAGACTTTGAAATTATATAAAAGTCAAAACATGAAAAATGTAAAACATAACAAAACAAACATTGTGATCAAATAAAATTGTTTTATTGATAATAGAACTGTTCATAGTGATTACAAGCACAGTTGTTACAGTCTCCCCTACTTGTGGAAATTTCGTCCCGAAATTTATTTAGAGGAAACTCGTGGAAAAAGATGTGGATATTTCGCCTTCATTTGATCTTCGCGTTCCCAAGTAAACTCAGGTCCACGTTTAGCTTCCCAGCGAACTTTGACCAAAGGAATGCGCTTGCGTTTAAGCCACTTGACTTCACGTTCTATGATTTCCACTGGTTTCTCAACAAATTTCAGTGTTTTGCCAACACGAATTTCGTCAAGCGGTATGGAGAAGTTTTTATCAGCTGAACACCTCTTGAGATTGGACACGTGAAAAGTTGGATGAACATTTCCAAGTTCAGGAGGTAACTCAAGTCTGTAGGCTACCTTTCCGATTCTTTCGACGATCTTGAATGGTCCAACGTATCTAGGTGCAAGTTTTCCTTTCTTTCCAAATCTGATTACACCTTTCCAAGGTGAGACCTTAAGTAATACACGATCACCGACTTGAAATTCCAAGGCTTTGCGTTTTGGGTCCGCGTAAATCTTCTGACGGCTTCTAGCTGCCTGAAGGTTATCACGAACTTTCTTGACCTTGTCAGTTGTCTCTAAAATGAGGGCTGGTCCAGTAAGTTGAGCCTCGCCAATCTCATTCCAGCAGACTGGTGAACGACATTTTCGACCATAGAGAGCCTCGAAAGGAGCCATTTTGATGCTAGTGTGATAACTGTTGTTGTAGGAGAATTCAATCAATTTCAGATGTGAATCCCAGCTACCACCAAAATCGATCACACAAGCTCTTAGCATATCCTCCAGAGTCTGGATTGTTCTCTCAGATTGACCATCCGTTTGCGGATGATAAGCTGTGCTCAGATTAAGTTGGGTCCCCATGGCAGATTGCATGGTTCTCCAAAAATGAGAAGTGAAACGAGCATCTCTGTCAGAAATGATGTTCAACGGAACACCATGTCGAGCTACAATTTTATCCACATAGATTTGAGCAAGTCTGTCAGCAGGAAAATCCTCGCGGATTGGCAAGAAATGTGCTGACTTTGTAAGACGATCAACGACTACCCAGATGGCATCATGACCTTTCTTTGTGCGCGGGAGTTTGGTAACAAGATCCATAGTAATGTTTTCCCATTTCCAAACTGGGATCTCTGGTTGCTCCAATAAACCCGAAGGACGCTGATGTTCAGCCTTAACCTTCAGACAAGTAAGGCATTTTGATACGTATAAGGCAATGTCTTTCTTCATACCAGGCCACCAATTGTAACACCTGTGTCATTTCAACCATCAAACAAATGCCAAACCAATGAAATATTGTATTTCATACTTTGGACTTGTATAAATATGTGTATCTTGTGCACATATCAACTCTTGTTCGATTTCAAACTCTAAATCGCTTTCTGGAAGGTTATACGCGCACTAATGCGTAAATATAACCAGTTTAATGCAACAAACACTCCGGAATAGTGAAATAGGTTTAACATACCTTAAATAACCTTTACATAACTTAGATATAAGTTTTGGAAGGTTTGATGTGGTGAAATCAAAGTTATATCGCTATCAGGGACTAAAGTTGACAAACTGCGAAAGTATGTCAATTTGAACTGTAACGAACATTCCGGAACATGACCATAAGTTAAACACACCTTAAATATCCTTTACATAGCTTAGAAATAGGCTTTGAGGGGTTTGGTGTGCTAAAATAAACTTTTGGGTCATTCAGGGACTAAAAGTGTCAAAAAGTGCACAAGTTTGCATTTTCGCGCATAACTTACGTTCTGAATACATCCGGACATCCAAAAATTTATGTAAGCATGACTACATTATATTTTAGTGTTCGCCATAAGAAAAATCCATTCGTTGCGTCATTTGGATCGTTTTTCGCGCTTATGCGCATTCCGTCGTAATTAAGCGAACATCGCGTTCGTACGACCAAACGAACCAACATCCTAGATATTTTTGAGCATGTTTTGAGTTCCCTATACTTTAACTTCATTTTAGAGCCTTGAAATGAGGTTAACGGGGTTCAAACGCATCGAAAATCGCTTAAACAAGGTGCAGGGACCATTTCTGAAAAATCTGCCAAAACAAGGGCCTAGCGTGACGCGACGGGCCTTAGCGTCACGCGAGCCCCCTTCTGGACCAGATTAAGTGTATTTGACAGCTGGTTGCAGCTGTTTTGCACTCCCTAACCCCTTGCCAAGTGTTGATTCCTTATGGTGGTGAGCATTTTGAGGCACCACAACTTCCCGACAAGTGTACGCCTTGGATCGTGGCACGTTTTCCATGAAACGATCTTAACGGTTCTCCAAATACTATAAATACCCCATCACCCCAACCTCATTTCTTACAAGAATTCTAATTTGAGAGCTCTAAGTTGAAACCTTTGTTTCATACCTGAGTTCTTGGATCGGGATTAGCATTCGGGGACCCTTCGTAAGTATTCTTTCGTTCTTTTCCTTATTTTATTGCTTTTCGAGTCCGAAAGTCAAACTTTGTTTGACTTTCAGCGTTGACCAGTAATGGTCAATGCGAAGTTCTTTTGAACTTCGCAACGTGAGTGTAATCACGTTGGTTATAGTCCCTTGGGACTATGCCCACTGATTACCACGTTGTCTAGGGTCGTAGGGTAGGCGATCTAATAAATCGCCTATACCTTCGAACCCGACCCAGTTTGGTCGATCATTAGGATCCGACCAAATACTTTAGGTGACCCTAGTATAGGGCATAACCTTCCGAGGTTATACCCTATGGTCACATCGTTTAAGTAGTTGTATGATAGGTAGTTTATATGCCTTAGGTAAATTACCAGAATACCCTTCTCATGTATAATTGGTAATTAAGCATATGTAACCTAAACCTTTGTCACATAACTGATTATGTAATATGTTTAGGCATATAACACTTGTCATAGGGCTAGTTAGGCGGTCCGAACGCGTTTCACGCGAACGACGCGTTAAAATAGCATAAGCTACCTAAACGGGTCGTAATGGGTCGTAGACACTTAGGTTAAGTTTCATTTAGCATGTAGGCTTTGTTAAACCAAATGACACGAGTCTCTACACTCGTTTGGTTTACAAACCCTAATGCTACCCAATCTTCCGATTTAGGTCCGGTTTATTAATGTAGCTACCTATACTAGGTGCCGTTTGATATCCGCGATCTCTAGCATTGTTTAGTTGTTACTCAAGGACTACTGAGCAATCTCAGGTGAGTACATAGACCCCTCTTTTACTGTTTTCCAAACTGTTTTGGGGTGGAACACATGTGCCTACTTGTTACATTCATGCTTTCCCGTTTTCACATCATATACCTGCTATGTTCGTTAGTACATTATAGTACATGATTTCATTACATTTCATGCTAGGTGTGCCCATTGTGTGCATTACTTAGTACATCATTCTACATTACATTTCATACTACGTATGTCCATTTTGTGCATACTTAGTACATTGTTTTACATTGCTTTTCTGTTGCATATGCTTACCCAGCATATGAACACATTATACTACATATTGAACCGTTGTAATCATTTGACTGTGATCCGTTGATATCTGTGAACCGTTTGTATCTATGAACCGTGTGAACCGTATTTGACATAGACATTTCGGCATAGACATTTTAACATGATTGACATTTGATCATGCATTTCCCACAAAACATAACTTTGATTTAAACCAAGTTTTACTTCAATACTTTGTTTTTGTGTATATGGTTTAGTTGAGACATTTCACTTGCCATACATGATATTTTGACATAGACATTTGACATGGATATTTGACATAGACATTTTGACATTGGTTTGGTTTGATTAAGTGATTAAGTAACGATGCGTGTGTAATATGATACAAGCATGGTGGATACGCCGCTGGTACTTCCTATATATAAGTGTTTGTATGGTATTACATATTGTAGCGTTATTTGAATCATTTCAGTTTGATACATATAACATTTTATACAAATAACATACTTTTCACAAGACATTGTTTTACAAACAACTTATCTTATACAAATCCATTTTACTATGGTTATTCATTTAACCATACATTATTCATTTATTTATACATATCATCTGAACTCATTGTTTTTCAAATGATTTACAAAACAAAGCAAATTACAAGGTTCATGACTAAACATTTTCTCAAACATAAGTCATGGAACCTATTTTCACAAAACCTATGTATCTCACAGGCATTTTTATGCTGACGTACCTATTTTCACATGTGTTTTTCAGGAGCTGTTGCATAAGATGATCAAGATACACATAGGCAGACTTGGGCTTTAGTGACAATAAAAGATACAAGACTAGTTAATTATGTTGTAGTCTCTTGTTTGTTAAGACATTGTAACACTTGTATTCAATAAAACGAAACTTCAATTGCCATGGATTTGAAGCAATTAATTCTGTTACAACACTCCCCGACATTTCCGCCACGTTTGGTATGTTCTACGTGGTCGGGGTGTGACAGAAAAGATGGTATCAGAGCCAATGGTTATAGGGAATTAGGTTATTAGTAATGCTTTGACCTAGTCTATAACCTTCTTAGGACCCTAACGCGAGTTTACTTGCGTTTAGTCATAAAACAATACTGTCACCTATCCTTAGGAGACTACCACAACAAGAACATAATTTTTCGAAACCACTTTGAAAACTAATCATCTGTTCTAGGATGATTAATTACTAGGTTTTGAAGCCTCTGTTATAAGGTTTTGAACCCCTTTGAGTTTTCAAAAATCTCGTCAAGGTTTTGGGTTTTAAATAATGTGAACACGTGCAAACTGGAAGGGTGAATGCCTGTATTCTGAGTTTTCTGTCTAGGCAAGCACTTCGTATACATCTCAACCAGACGCGAGACCAGTTGTGCTTACCTGGGAATTCTTGGGATGAGTGTTCACTTATAGGCGAGCATGTCTTCGCGATACATTATTTTTGACCTATTTACTTTGATTATTCACCGAGGTCGTTTGTTGCTTTGTAGTAACAAACAAATGACCACTATCCATTGCTTTCATCAAATTTGTTTCATCTCATTCTTTTCGTCTAATTCTCTCACTCGTTTCCTTTCATGTTTCCTCTTTTAGAATGCCTCCTCGACGCGAAAACCAGATAGCGACTGCCGAGCTGGCAGAAATCATTGCGCAGCAAATGGCTGCTCAATTCCCAAACCTCTTTGCTCAATGGAATCAAGCCAACAACAACAACAATGGTCCATGCAATTTCAAGAGTTTTAACTCGGCGAAACCACTCAAGTTTAGTGGTTCTGAGGGAGCGACTGGGCTTCTTCAATGGTTCGAGAGCATTGAGAATACTTTCCGCCACGTGCAGTGTCCTGACAATCGCAAGGTCGAGTTTGCTTCGAGTGTGTTCCAGAAGAGAGCCCTTACGTGGTGGAACGGTGTTATGAGAGATCGTGGTGCAGAAGTTGCACTCGCACAGACATGGGCTGAACTTAGGGCCCTTATGATGAAGGAATTCTGTCCTCGACACGAGATCAGGGCTTTGGAAAGGGAATTCGACAATCTGGAACAAGACAGCGGTGAGCATAGAGCCTACACGGACCGTTATGAGGAGTTGAGTCTGTTATGCCCAAACATGGTCACGCCTTTGGATAAGGCAATCGAAAAGTACATTGATGGCCTCCCTGATTCAATACAAGACATTTTGACTGGTAGCAACCCTACTACAGTTAGACAGGCCATTGAGCTATCTGCAACCTTGACTGAATCAAAGATCAGGAAAGGTAAACTTTTCCGAAAAGGTGACAAGAAGCCGGTCGAAGAATCGAAACCAATCGAGGAATCAAAGATCATGGATGAACAGACTGGATCCCCTAAGAGTTCAAAGAAGCGAAAGGCTTCTCAGAACTACGCTGTGGTCGCTCACAATGATCAAGCCGTCCTCAACCAACCAGCTCAACCCCCTGCCAGAAAACCCTACAACGGAACTGCACCCTTGTGCAACCAATGTGGCCTACATCATCATGCTGGGGTGAAGTGCCGCACATGCCAAGTTTGCGGACTTATAGGTCACACAGCTAGGGTTTGCCCAACCGCAGTTGCACCAAATCAAGCTGGCAACAATCCTGCTCAAGCTCGTTTTCCACCGGGATCTTGCTACAACTGTGGCGAGATGGGCCATTTTCGTAGGAATTGCCCAAGGCTTGCCAATGCAAATCCAGCGCAGGGATGAGCATATGATCAACCAGAAGACAACATCGTTTAGAAATAATCACGTCTTATGTATTATTTTCTTTTGTTGTCAAGATCCAAGAAACAGTTGTTATCGTTGTTTATAAATAAATCTTTTACATTGCAATGTATTTATGTGATTTTATGTATAAACAACATATCCCCTACAATACCGACAATCAAGGAACCGCATTCCTTGAAGAACAGACTACCCCCAAATTTCTTCCATTATACGATCTCTTGCGTTTTTCACGAAAATCCTAAGTACCCGTTTCTTCCAAGAGAAACGAAGTACGAGGTGCCGAGTTAATAGCAATCAATAACAAGATAATAACAATTAAACAACTATGTGATTATGTGGTTATGAACATTACAAGACAAACTGTGCGGACTATGCAAGGAATTACGTAATTATGGATGCATACATAATTATGGAATTTAGTGCACAGAAACCACAGCGAGCTTTGTCATGTACCTAGAAGTTAACCCTATTCATTTCCAATTCTGATGAAGTATCCGTTGAGGAAAAATGAACTAGCTATTCATTTTTCACTTCTGAAGAATATCCGTTGAGGAAATGAATATCCGTTTATCCTTCATTTCCAATTCTGAAGAATAACCGTTGAGGAAAATGACTCCGTTAGTTCATTTTCGTTTCTGAAGATTATCCGTTGAGGAAATGAATATCCGTTGTTTAATCCTTCATTTCCGAATCTGAAGAATACCCGTTGAGGAAAATGACTCCGTTTGTGCATTTTCGTTCTGAAGAGTATCCGTCGAGGGAAATGAATATCCGTTTATTTAATCCTTCATTTCCGAACCTGAGGAAACAACCGTTGAAAATGACTCCGTTAGTTCATTTTCGTTTCTGAAGATTATCCGTTGAGGAAATGAATATCCGTTTGTCTATCATTTTCATTTCCGTTTCTGAGGAAGCAACCGTTGAAAATGACTCTGTTTGTTCATTTTCGTTTCTGAAGATTATCCGTTGAGGAAATGAATATCCGTTTGTCTATCATTTTCATTTCCGTTTCTGAGGAAGCAACCGTTGAAAATGACTCTGTTTGTTCATTTTCGTTTCTGAAGAATTGTCCGTTGAGGAAATGAATATCCGTTTGTCTATCATTTTCATTTCCGTTTCTGAGGAAGCAACCGTTGAAAATGACTCTGTTTGTTCATTTTCGTTTCTGAAGAATTGTCCGTTGAGGAAATTGTCACACCCCGACCGCGTAAACAACAAAGCGCGGCGGAAACATCGGGGCGTGTTGCAACAGAATTAATGTTTCATAACCATGGATATCAAAAAGTGTTTCGTTTTATTAAACATTGAATAATTTCATCGTCTGGAAATCTAAATACACAATTTAAACATAGTCTATCATTGTTATTGAGTCACTAAGGCCTTGTCCAATCCTATGTGAGCATGCATCTTATCAATCGATATCATTCAACAATACCTGAAACATATGTGAAAACGAGGTCAGCAAAGAAATGCTGGCGAGTACATAGGTTTTGTGAAAATAAGATTCATGACTTCTGTTTAAGAAAATGTTTAGTCATGAACCTTGTAATTTGCTTTGCCTTTATAAATCATTTGAAAAATAATAAGTTCAGGTGATATGTATAATAAGAGAATAATGCATGATTAAATGAATAACCATGTAAAATGAGTTTGTATAAGATAAGTTGTTTGTAAATAAATGTCTTGTGAAAAGTATGTTACTTGTATAAAATGTTCTATGTCTCGAGCTGAAATGATTCAAATAACGCTACAATATGTAATACCATACAAACACTTATATATAGGAAGTACCAGCGGCGTATCCACCATGCTTGTATCATATTCCACACGCATTGTTACTTAATCACTTAATCCAAACCAAACCACCCAAGTAATGTTCATGCCCAATGTAAATCATGTACAAATGTTTACCCAATCGTTAAAACATCGTGTGAAACCCAATCGTTACCCAATCGTTAAAACATCGTGTGAAACCCAATCGTTACCCAATCGTTAAAACATCGTGTGAAACCCAATCGTTACCCAATCGTTAAAACATCGTGTGAAACCCAATCGTTACCCAATCGTTAAAATATCGTGTGAAAACCAATCGTAAATCGTTTAATTCGTTTTAGGTCGTGAAACTACTTATATGGTCGTCTCGCTAATAACATTCAAACCTTCGTGACTCATCACTCGTCGCTTCTCGTTTTCGTCGCTTCTCGTTTTCGCATTAACAAACCTCCATAGGGTAAGTTAATAATTACAGATTCAGTCGCTACCTACCATACCCACACATAACCACGGGTGTAGTAAATAACGGGATTAGTCAGATCCTATGGTACCATAACCTAATACTGGTCGGCTTGATCATTGCTAATGAATGTCATTTGTTATGTAACTACAACCAACAAGTTTGTTCACTTTATGAAATCGTTATTAGTTTTGTATAAATCGTCTTAATTGTTTTTGAAACCATCGTTATAACATCGAAAACATTTAGCACATATGAGTCACCCCAAAACAATTGAAAGCAGTAAAATAGGGGAAAATGTACTCGCCAGATAATGCTTGGAGGTCTTGAACAACAACCAAACAAAGCTAGAGGGAGCACGGAATCAGTCGGCAATCTAAAACTATATAAATAAACCGGACTTAAATCGGGAGATCGGATAGGATGAGGCTTGGTAAACCAAATGAGTATTGGAACTCATATGATATGGTTTAACTAGGCCTACATACTACAATGAAACCAAACCTAAGTGCTTTCGACCCATCGCGACCCATTAAGGTAGCTTATGCTACTTTAACGCGTCGTGCGCATGAAACGCGTTCGGACCGCCTAACTAGTCCTATGACAAGTGTTATATGCCTAAATATGTTACATAATCAGTTATGTGACAAAAGTTTAGGTTACATATGCTTAATTACCAATTATACATGAAAAGGGTATTCTGGTAATTTACCTAAGGCATATAAACTACCTATCATACAACTATTCAAACGATGTGACCATAGGGTATAACCTCGGAAGGTTATTCCCTACCTACTATGGTCACCTAATGTATTTGGTCGGATCCTAATGATCGACCAAACTGGGTCGGGTTCGAAGGTATAGGTGATTTATTAGATCGCCTACCCTACGACCCTAGACAACGTGGTAATCAGTGGGCATAGTCCCAAGGGACTATGACCAACGTGATTACACTCACGTTGCGAAGTTCAAACGAACTTCGCATTGACCATTACTGGTCAACGCTGAAAGTCAAACAAAGTTTGACTTTCTGACTCGAAAAGCAGTAAAAATAAGGAAAAGAACGAAAGAATACTTACGAAGGGTCCCCGAATGCTAATCCCGATCCAAGAACTCAGGTATGAAACAATGGTTTCAACTTAGAGCTCTCAAATCAGAATTCTTGTGCAAAATGAGGTTGTGTGGGTTGGGTATTTATAGGAATACCCGAACCGTTAGGATCGTTTCATGGAAAACGTGCCATGAATCCAACCCGTACACTTGTCGGAACCTTATGGTGACTAAAATTGGTTCTTATCTTTTGACTAGGCAATGGAGAACATTTGGTTGTGGATTAAACAAGTGCAAACAGGCTGTTTAAAACATTGAATCTGGTCTGCAGACTGCTTTACGGACCTCAAAGCTGCCAATGTTGAGGTCCGTAAGGTAACAACTTTGGCAGAATTACAGTTTTGGTCCCTGCAGCCCCTAAACTTGGTTTTCGATGTATTTTTGACACGTTTAAGCCCCGTTAACCCCATTTCAAAGCTCTAAAATGAAGTTAAAGTATAGGGAACTTAAATTGTGCTCAACAATATCTCGGATGTCGGTTCGTTTAACCGTACGGTTGCGATGTTCCGTTAATTACGACGGAATGCGCACAAGCGCGAAAAACGATCCAAATGACGCGACGAATGGATTTTTCTTATGCCAAACACTAAAATAAAATATTATAGTGCTTACATAAATTTTTGGATGTTCGGATGTATTCAGAACGTAAGTTATGCGTAAAAATGCAAACTTGTGCACTTTTTGACACTTTTAGTCCCTGAATGACCCAGAAGTTTATTTTAGCACACCGAACACCTCAAAGCCTATTTCTAAGCTATGTAAAGGATATTTATGGTATGTTTAACTTATGGTCATGTTCCGGAATGTCTGTTACAGTTCAAATTGGCATACTTTCGCAGTTTGTCAACTTTAGTCCCTGTAAGCGATTTAACTTGATTTTGCCATACCAAAGCCTTCAAAACTTATTTCTAAGTTATGTAAAGGTTATTTAAGGTATGATAAGCCTATTTCACTATTCCGGAGTGTTCGTTGGATTAAACTGGTTATATCTACACATCGGAGCGCGTATAACCCTCCAGAAAGCGATTTAGAGTTTGAAATTGAACGAGAATTGATATGTGCAAATGATACACATATTTTTACAAATCCCAAGTATGAAATATAATATTTCATTGGTTTGGTATTTGTTTGATGGCCGTGGAGGCACAGGTGTTACAGTCTCCCCTACTTTAGGAAATTTCGTCCCGAAATTTATTTAGAGGAAACTTGTGAGAGCTTGAAAACATGAGGTTGAAAAGATCGAACAATATTGGTTAGGGTTCTGAACTTCTAGTAACCTTTAATAACATCATGATTGCAATGTAAGAGGGATACTTATATACAAGTATATGAAGCGTCATTGGTGCGTCCACCGTACCTCCATTACATCGTTCTCATTTCGTTATTGTTGTCACTATCGGTTCTTACACATAATAAATCTTACTGTGTTTCTGTGCACTAAATTTCATAATTATGTACGCGTCCATAATCAGACAATTCTTTGCACAATTCACACAGTCTATTTTATAGTGTGTAGGGGAAAACCAAATGAACAAACCGGTGATGAGTGTGACTAGACCGCCATAGAGTCCTTTAAATTAAATCAATAAATGATCTAAATAGACTATCAAGGAGTCTGTTCAGCTACATCACTAGATGTCGTTCTCTAACCAAATTGTGAATCAATCTTTTTGACTAGACTACTAAGAGGGTCTCTTATGAATCATGGAGTGGTACTATATAACCCAAGGGTCTTAACTACCAGGTAGAAGCCCATAAGGATTTAAGGTAGTACCTTTTGAATATCCTACTATGAATCTCTCATATGAAGATATGAAAGATTCTATGAGGATTTGGAAAATCGTAACACACAAAAACATAGAGGAGAACACATAAACACATATCATATAACCACAAAATTGTTCGTTAATTTCTCTTGTAAATTGCGTACATGCATTTAAAGCACACTAGGAATCCATTCCGTGAATTTCATTTGGTACTTTAAACGTTATCAAGAATCCAACTATAAAGATAGAAAGATTCAAAAAGAAAATTCGATTTCGATTTCTAGGAACCGAAGTGTTCGAATTAAGGTACATAAGGAATCCGATTAAGGACTCTGATTTGAATGATGATTATCCACAAGGGTCTAATTGTGGAGATAAAAAGATCCCATATGGATTTTAGAAGTTGAAGATGTTTTGAAATCTTGCACGGGATGTGCTTAAGTCAAAACATGAAGTAAAATGCTTATGAAGTTGAGATGCCTGATATGTCAAGGCGACATATGAAGCGGAATTTGAAGGTTAAGTCAATGTATGAGGAAAATATTTTTGAAAACTATGCATGGGGTTCTTTTAAGAAAAATGTGTTTAACGTTTTTGAAACCTTATATATAATATTTTTTTTGAAATCATAAAGTAGGTGTAATAGGTAGATATATTTACAAAAATGTTTTAAAATCATGCGAAATGAATTTTGAAATTATGTATAAGGTTTTTGAAAGACATGAATGATGCTTTTCGAAATCATGCACTTGATCAGAAAATGTATTGTGTTAATATTGTCTTCAGACTATATGAAATATTTTGAAATTAGAAAGGTTGGTTTTGATAACATGGCCAATGTTTTTGAAATAACACAGACAATGCATCTAGAAAAATTGTTTTCAAACTATATGAAATGTTTTGAGATCATGAAGATTGTTTTGAAATACTGGTACTGTGTATGTTGAAAAATCAAAACGTAATGGGTATGAGATTTGAAAATACCCTTAGTTATCTAACCAAGGATTTAAAGGCACAGATGTGCGAAAAGCACGATTACTCATAATGTCACTTAATTTTCTGTACTTTGTTTCTTAGAGTGAAACGAGTACTTAAAATTTTCGAGGGAATCATGAGCAATCATTTGAAAGAGAGAAATCACAAGAGTAGTTTGTAAGGTACATAGTTCCTTGATGTAGGTATCATAGGAAAAGCCATACACACCTAGCAGGGGGTTGAGCTGGTTGGTTGGGGACTGCTTTACCATTGTGAGCGACCATGGCGAAGTTCTGAGAAGCCTTTCGCTTCTTTGACTTCTTAGGGGATCGTTCATCCATGGTCTTTGATTCCTCGATTGGTTTCTTGGCTGATGGTGCTGTCACCTGACTAGGTCCTGCCTGTCTTGGTGACTCTTGAGTGGCTTCATCCTGGAGATGATACATGGCAGTAGCTAATTCAACAGTCTTCAGGACTACTTTGCCTATTCGCTGAGCGAATTTTGGCTGCTTGCTCAGATATCTGGGCGTCATCGTGATGAAGAGACATTCTTGAAGAAAAAGAAAGGCATAGGGAGAAACAGGTGAAAGATTATTGGACAATCAAAACAGAATGATAACGCATGAAGATTGCGATCATTTGTTTGTTACCTAAGGCAAACAAATGAGACGGTGACTGATCAAAGTAAATGGGTCAAAAATAATGTATCGTGAAGACATGCTCGCCTATAAGTGAACACTCATCCCAAGAATTCCCAGGTAAGCACAACTGGTCTCGCGTCTGATGAGATGTATACGAAGTGCTTGCCTAGACAGAAAACCCAGAATACAGGCATTCACCCTTCCAGTTTGCACGTGTTCACATTATTTAGAACCCAAAACCTTGACGAAGTTTTGAAAACTCAAAGAGGTTCAAAACCATATAATAGAGAGTTCAAAACCTTACAATAGAGAGTTCAAAACCTAGTAATCAATCATCCTAGAACAGATGATTAGTTTTCAAAGCGGTTTTGAAATTTATGTTCTTGTTGTGGTCGTCGCCTAAGGATAGGTGACGGTATTGTTTTATGACTAAACGCAAGTAAACTCGCGTTAGGGTCCTAAGAAGGTTATAGACTAGGTCAAAGCATTACTAATTACTAATAACCTAATTCCCTATAACCATTGGCTCTGATACCATCTTTTCTGTCACACCCCGACCGCGTAAACAACAAAGCGCGGCGGAAACATCGGGGCGTGTTGCAACAGAATTAATGTTTCATAACCATGGATATCAAAAAGTGTTTCGTTTTATTAAACATTGAATAATTTCATCGTCTGGAAATCTAAATACACAATTTAAACATAGTCTATCATTGTTATTGAGTCACTAAGGCCTTGTCCAATCCTATGTGAGCATGCATCTTATCAATCGATATCATTCAACAATACCTGAAACATATGTGAAAACGAGGTCAGCAAAGAAATGCTGGCGAGTACATAGGTTTTGTGAAAATAAGATTCATGACTTCTGTTTAAGAAAATGTTTAGTCATGAACCTTGTAATTTGCTTTGCCTTTATAAATCATTTGAAAAATAATAAGTTCAGGTGATATGTATAATAAGAGAATAATGCATGATTAAATGAATAACCATGTAAAATGAGTTTGTATAAGATAAGTTGTTTGTAAATAAATGTCTTGTGAAAAGTATGTTACTTGTATAAAATGTTCTATGTCTCGAGCTTAAATGATTCAAATAACGCTACAATATGTAATACCATACAAACACTTATATATAGGAAGTACCAGCGGCGTATCTACCATGCTTGTATCATATTCCACACGCATTGTTACTTAATCACTTAATCCAAACCAAACCACCCAAGTAATGTTCATGCCCAATGTAAATCATGTACAAATGTTTACCCAATCGTTAAAACATCGTGTGAAACCCAATCGTTACCCAATCGTTAAAACATCGTGTGAAACCCAATCGTTACCCAATCGTTAAAACATCGTGTGAAACCCAATCGTTACCCAATCGTTAAAACATCGTGTGAAACCCAATCGTTACCCAATCGTTAAAATATCGTGTGAAAACCAATCGTAAATCGTTTAATTCGTTTTAGGTCGTGAAACTACTTATATGGTCGTCTCGCTAATAACATTCAAACCTTCGTGACTCATCACTCGTCGCTTCTCGTTTTCGTCGCTTCTCGTTTTCGCATTAACAAACCTCCATAGGGTAAGTTAATAATTACAGATTCAGTCGCTACCTACCATACCCACACATAACCACGGGTGTAGTAAATAACGGGATTAGTCAGATCCTATGGTACCATAACCTAATACTGGTCGGCTTGATCATTGCTAATGAATGTCATTTGTTATGTAACTACAACCAACAAGTTTGTTCACTTTATGAAATCGTTATTAGTTTTGTATAAATCGTCTTAATTGTTTTTGAAACCATCGTTATAACATCGAAAACATTTAGCACATATGAGTCACCCCAAAACAATTGAAAGCAGTAAAATAGGGGAAAATGTACTCGCCAGATAATGCTTGGAGGTCTTGAACAACAACCAAACAAAGCTAGAGGGAGCACGGAATCAGTCGGCAATCTAAAACTATATAAATAAACCGGACTTAAATCGGGAGATCGGATAGGATGAGGCTTGGTAAACCAAATGAGTATTGGAACTCATATGATATGGTTTAACTAGGCCTACATACTACAATGAAACCAAACCTAAGTGCTTTCGACCCATCGCGACCCATTAAGGTAGCTTATGCTACTTTAACGCGTCGTGCGCGTGAAACGCGTTCGGACCGCCTAACTAGTCCTATAACAAGTGTTATATGCCTAAATATGTTACATAATCAGTTATGTGACAAAAGTTTAGGTTACATATGCTTAATTACCAATTATACATGAAAAGGGTATTCTGGTAATTTACCTAAGGCATATAAACTACCTATCATACAACTATTCAAACGATGTGACCATAGGGTATAACCTCGGAAGGTTATTCCCTACCTACTATGGTCACCTAATGTATTTGGTCGGATCCTAATGATCGACCAAACTGGGTCGGGTTCGAAGGTATAGGCGATTTATTAGATCGCCTACCCTACGACCCTAGACAACGTGGTAATCAGTGGGCATAGTCCCAAGGGACTATGACCAACGTGATTACACTCACGTTGCGAAGTTCAAACGAACTTCGCATTGACCATTACTGGTCAACGCTGAAAGTCAAACAAAGTTTGACTTTCTGACTCGAAAAGCAGTAAAAATAAGGAAAAGAACGAAAGAATACTTACGAAGGGTCCCCGAATGCTAATCCCGATCCAAGAACTCAGGTATGAAACAATGGTTTCAACTTAGAGCTCTCAAATCAGAATTCTTGTGCAAAATGAGGTTGTGTGGGTTGGGTATTTATAGGAATACCCGAACCGTTAGGATCGTTTCATGGAAAACGTGCCATGAATCCAACCCGTACACTTGTCGGAACCTTATGGTGACTAAAATTGGTTCTTATCTTTTGACTAGGCAATGGAGAACATGTGGTTGTGGATTAAACAAGTGCAAACAGGCTGTTTAAAACATTGAATCTGGTCTGCAGACTGCTTTACGGACCTCAAAGCTGCCAATGTTGAGGTCCGTAAGGTAACAACTTTGGCAGAATTACAGTTTTGGTCCCTGCAGCCCCTAAACTTGGTTTTCGATGTATTTTTGACACGTTTAAGCCCCGTTAACCCCATTTCAAAGCTCTAAAATGAAGTTAAAGTATAGGGAACTTAAATTGTGCTCAACAATATCTCGGATGTCGGTTCGTTTAACCGTACGGTTGCGATGTTCGGTTAATTACGACGGAATGCGCACAAGCGCGAAAAACGATCCAAATGACGCGACGAATGGATTTTTCTTATGCCAAACACTAAAATAAAATATTATAGTGCTTACATAAATTTTTGGATGTTCGGATGTATTCAGAACGTAAGTTATGCGTAAAAATGCAAACTTGTGCACTTTTTGACACTTTTAGTCCCTGAATGACCCAGAAGTTTATTTTAGCACACCGAACACCTCAAAGCCTATTTCTAAGCTATGTAAAGGATATTTATGGTATGTTTAACTTATGGTCATGTTCCGGAATGTCTGTTACAGTTCAAATTGGCATACTTTCGCAGTTTGTCAACTTTAGTCCCTGTAAGCGATTTAACTTGATTTTGCCATACCAAAGCCTTCAAAACTTATTTCTAAGTTATGTAAAGGTTATTTAAGGTATGTTAAGCCTATTTCACTATTCCGGAGTGTTCGTTGGATTAAACTGGTTATATCTACACATCGGAGCGCGTATAACCCTCCAGAAAGCGATTTAGAGTTTGAAATTGAACGAGAATTGATATGTGCAAATGATACACATATTTTTACAAATCCCAAGTATGAAATATAATATTTCATTGGTTTGGTATTTGTTTGATGGCCGTGGAGGCACAGGTGTTACAGAAATGAATATCCGTTTGTCTATCATTTTCATTTCCGTTTCTGAGGAAGCATCTGTTGAAAATGACTCCGTTTGTTCATTTTCGTTTCTGAAGATTGTCCATTAAGGAAATGAATCCCCATCTGTTTATTCCTTCATTTCCGCTTCTGAAGAATATTCGTTGAGGAAAATGACTCCGTTTGTTCATTTTCATTCTGAAGAATGTCCGTTAAGGAAATGACAGGATTAGGCTTCACATATCTCTGGTGGTTATCTGACACAAAGTCACAAATAGACTCCTACGAATTAATTTCGGGACGAAATTTCCTAAAGTAGGGGAGACTGTAACACCTGTGTCATTTCAACCATCAAACAAATGCCAAACCAATGAAATATTGTATTTCATACTTTGGACTTGTATAAATATGTGTATCTTGTGCACATATCAACTCTTGTTCGATTTCAAACTCTAAATCGCTTTCTGGAAGGTTATACGCGCACTAATGCGTAAATATAACCAGTTTAATGCAACAAACACTCCGGAATAGTGAAATAGGTTTAACATACCTTAAATAACCTTTACATAACTTAGATATAAGTTTTGGAAGGTTTGATGTGGTAAAATCAAAGTTATATCGCTATCAGGGACTAAAGTTGACAAACTGCGAAAGTATGTCAATTTGAACTGTAACGAACATTCCGGAACATGACCATAAGTTAAACACACCTTAAATATCCTTTACATAGCTTAGAAATAGGCTTTGAGGGGTTTGGTGTGCTAAAATAAACTTTTGGGTCATTCAGGGACTAAAAGTGTCAAAAAGTGCACAAGTTTGCATTTTCGCGCATAACTTACGTTCTGAATACATCCGGACATCCAAAAATTTATGTAAGCATGACTACATTATATTTTAGTGTTCGCCATAAGAAAAATCCATTCGTTGCGTCATTTGGATCGTTTTTCGCGCTTATGCGCATTCCGTCGTAATTAAGCGAACATCGCGTTCGTACCACCAAACGAACCAACATCCTAGATATTTTTGAGCATGTTTTGAGTTCCCTATACTTTAACTTCATTTTAGAGCCTTGAAATGAGGTTAACGGGGTTCAAACGCATCGAAAATCGCTTAAACAAGGTGCAGGGACCATTTCTGAAAAATCTGCCAAAACAAGGGCCTAGCGTGACGCGACGGGCCTTAGCGTCACGCGAGCCCCCTTCTGGACCAGATTAAGTGTATTTGACAGCTGGTTGCAGCTGTTTTGCACTCCCTAACCCCTTGCCAAGTGTTGATTCCTTATGGTGGTGAGCATTTTGAGGCACCACAACTTCCCGACAAGTGTACGCCTTGGATCGTGGCACGTTTTCCATGAAACGATCTTAACGGTTCTCCAAATACTATAAATACCCCATCACCCCAACCTCATTTCTTACAAGAATTCTAATTTGAGAGCTCTAAGTTGAAACCTTTGTTTCATACCTGAGTTCTTGGATCGGGATTAGCATTCGGGGACCCTTCGTAAGTATTCTTTCGTTCTTTTCCTTATTTTATTGCTTTTCGAGTCCGAAAGTCAAACTTTGTTTGACTTTCAGCGTTGACCAGTAATGGTCAATGCGAAGTTCTTTTGAACTTCGCAACGTGAGTGTAATCACGTTGGTTATAGTCCCTTGGGACTATGCCCACTGATTACCACGTTGTCTAGGGTCGTAGGGTAGGCGATCTAATAAATCGCCTATACCTTCGAACCCGACCCAGTTTGGTCGATCATTAGGATCCGACCAAATACTTTAGGTGACCCTAGTATAGGGCATAACCTTCCGAGGTTATACCCTATGGTCACATCGTTTAAGTAGTTGTATGATAGGTAGTTTATATGCCTTAGGTAAATTACCAGAATACCCTTCTCATGTATAATTGGTAATTAAGCATATGTAACCTAAACCTTTGTCACATAACTGATTATGTAATATGTTTAGGCATATAACACTTGTCATAGGGCTAGTTAGGCGGTCCGAACGCGTTTCACGCGAACGACGCGTTAAAGTAGCATAAGCTACCTAAACGGGTCGTAATGGGTCGTAGAGACTTAGGTTAAGTTTCATTTAGCATGTAGGCTTTGTTAAACCAAATGACACGAGTCTCTACACTCGTTTGGTTTACAAACCCTAATGCTACCCAATCTTCCGATTTAGGTCCGGTTTATTAATGTAGCTACCTATACTAGGTGCCGTTTGATATCCGCGATCTCTAGCATTGTTTAGTTGTTACTCAAGGACTACTGAGCAATCTCAGGTGAGTACATAGACCCCTCTTTTACTGTTTTCCAAACTGTTTTGGGGTGGAACACATGTGCCTACTTGTTACATTCATGCTTTCCCGTTTTAACATCATATACCTGCTATGTTCGTTAGTACATTATAGTACATGATTTCATTACATTTCATGCTAGGTGTGCCCATTGTGTGCATTACTTAGTACATCATTCTACATTACATTTCATACTACGTATGTCCATTTTGTGCATACTTAGTACATTGTTTTACATTGCTTTTCTGTTGCATATGCTTACCCAGCATATGAACACATTATACTACATATTGAACCGTTGTAATCATTTGACTGTGATCCGTTGATATCTGTGAACCGTTTGTATCTATGAACCGTGTGAACCGTATTTGACATAGACATTTCGGCATAGACATTTTAACATGATTGACATTTGATCATGCATTTCCCACAAAACATAACTTTGATTTAAACCAAGTTTTACTTCAATACTTTGTTTTTGTGTATATGGTTTAGTTGAGACATTTCACTTGCCATACATGATATTTTGACATAGACATTTGACATGGATATTTGACATAGACATTTTGACATTGGTTTGGTTTGATTAAGTGATTAAGTAACGATGCGTGTGTAATATGATACAAGCATGGTGGATACGCCGCTGGTACTTCCTATATATAAGTGTTTGTATGGTATTACATATTGTAGCGTTATTTGAATCATTTCAGTTTGATACATATAACATTTTATACAAATAACATACTTTTCACAAGACATTGTTTTACAAACAACTTATCTTATACAAATCCATTTTACTATGGTTATTCATTTAACCATACATTATTCATTTATTTATACATATCATCTGAACTCATTGTTTTTCAAATGATTTACAAAACAAAGCAAATTACAAGGTTCATGACTAAACATTTTCTCAAACATAAGTCATGGAACCTATTTTCACAAAACCTATGTATCTCACAGGCATTTTTATGCTGACGTACCTATTTTCACATGTGTTTTTCAGGAGCTGTTGCATAAGATGATCAAGATACACATAGGCAGACTTGGGCTTTAGTGACAATAAAAGATACAAGACTAGTTAATTATGTTGTAGTCTCTTGTTTGTTAAGACATTGTAACACTTGTATTCAATAAAACGAAACTTCAATTGCCATGGATTTGAAGCAATTAATTCTGTTACAACACTCCCCGACATTTCCGCCACGTTTGGTATGTTCTACGTGGTCGGGGTGTGACACCAATAGTGAATACGAAGATCCTTATACATCTTATCTGAGCCCGGATGAATAGAATAACGAGACTTATGGGCTTCATCCATAAGCAAGGTACGAAGATCATCCTGGCTTGGGACCCACAAACGGTCCATGAAGTAATATGATCCATTGTCCTTCAGTTCCAGAGCAGGCGTTATGTGATAGGGAAATTCCTTATCCATTAAACCTTGTGAAACACAAGATTGTTGAGCCTGAGAAATGCGGGCTTGAATATCAGATCGAGCTTGAATATCAGATCGAGCTTGAATAACAGATTGAACACGTACACAATGAAGCTTAGTACGTTCCTTGCGACTCAATGCATCAGCTACGACATTCGCCTTACCAGGATGGTAGCGAATTTCGCAGTCATAGTCGTTTAAAAGCTCAACCCAACGTCGTTGCCTCATGTTGAGTTCTTTCTGGTTGAAGATATGCTGAAGACTTTTGTGGTCAGTGAAAACCACACATTTTGTACCGTACAAATAGTGTCTCCAGATCTTGAGAGCAAAGACAACTGCACCCAACTCAAGATCATGAGTGGTGTAGTTCTTCTCATGTATCTTCAACTGCCTCGATGCATAGGCTATGACTTTGTTCCTTTGCATCAGAACACAGCCAAGACCCAATTTAGATGCATCACAATACACGACAAAATCATCATCACCCTCAGGCAATGATAGAACAGGCGCATCGCAAAGCTTCTGCTTCAGGTGTTGAAAAGCTTCCTCTTGTTTGAATCCCCAGTAAAAGGGCATTTTCTTCTGAGTTAGAGCAGTTAGAGGAACTGCAATCTTAGAGAAGTTTTCAATGAAGCGGCGATAATAACCCGCTAGACCAAGAAAAGAACGAACTTCAGTAGGAGTAGAAGGTGTATCCCAATCCTTAATCGCACTGATCTTGGAGGGATCTACATGAATACCTTGTTCGTTGATAATATGCCCCAAAAATTGAACTTCTTTAAGCCAAAATTCGCACTTGGAGAATTTGGCGAAAAGTTGCTCTTTCTTTAGGAGTTCCAGAGTAAGACGAAGATGTTGCTCGTGATCAGCTCGCGTCTTAGAGTAAATCAAGATATCGTCAATAAAAACAATGACGAACTGATCCAAATAAGGTTTACAGACCCTATTCATTAGGTCCATGAAAACAGCAGGAGCATTAGTCACACCGAATGGCATGACTGTGAACTCATAATGCCCATAACGAGTACGGAATGCTGTCTTCGGAATGTCTTCTTCTTGCACCCGAAGTTGATGATATCCAGATCGCAGATCAATCTTCGAAAAATAAGAAGCACCCTGTAGCTGATCAAAGAGGTCGTCTATGCGAGGTAGGGGATATCGATTCTTGATGGTAAGCTTGTTAAGCTCACGATAATCGATACACATTCTAAAGGATCCATCCTTCTTCTTGACAAAGAGAACGGGAGCACCCCAAGGTGAAAAGCTGGGACGGATAAAACCTTTGTCAGAGAGCTCCTGAAGCTGCTTAGACAACTCTTGCATCTCCGACGGTGCAAGACGATATGGAGCTCTGGCAATGGGATTTGCACCAGGTACGAGATCAATGCGGAACTCGACTTGGCGTGCTGGAGGTAGACCAGGTAAATCTTCAGGGAACACTTCAGAATAATCCCGAACGACAGGAATATCTGAAATAGACTCACCCTTGCCTTTATCTTCTGTAACATGTGCTAAGAAAGCCACATAGTTCTTCTGCAGATACTTCCGAGCTTTAAAACAAGACATGAGTTTGAGACCACCGGTAGGCTTCTCACCTTGAACCTGCAGGATCTCGCCTGTCGAAAGCGGCACACGAACAATCTTTTTAGAACAAACTATCTCTGCGTGATGCTTGGATAACCAATCCATTCCCACAATAACGTCGAAGCTTCCAAGTTGCATAGGCGTGAGGTCAATAGGAAAAAGATGGTCGTTAAGGTTCAACTGGCAGTTGCGAAGAACAGAATCAAGAATAATGGGTTCACCATTAGCAACTTCTACTGTCAAAGGTTTTCCTAGTTTCGTTCTAGACACTCGAAGCATAGGCTCAAAAGACAAAGACACGAAACTCTTATCGGCACCGGAATCGAAAAGAACAGATGCAGGCTGATTATTAATAAAGAACGTACCGTTCACCACATTATCGTCAGCCTGTGCCTCTTGGGCATTCATGTTAAAAACTCGGCCTCGAGCCGGAGCCTGATTCTGGTTCTGGTTCGCCAGTCTTGGGCACCGATTCCTATAGTGGGTCAGATCCCCACAATTGTAACAAGCACCTGGTGGGTATTGTGGTCGTGCAGCTTGACCCTGTTGCGGAGCAGGAGGCTGAGCGACTTGTTGAGCCGGGTTCTGAACCGTGGGATTCTGAGCAGATCGACAAACATTGGCGAGATGGCCTGATTTCCCACAGTTAGTACAGAAACGGCATGGAAGTTGCGGCTGGTGGTGACTGTTGCATCTATTGCACAAAGGTGCATTCCCTGAATAGGGTTTCTTCGCTGGAGGCTGTGCAGGTTGGTTGGGAGCTACCTGGTTAGCTTGGGCAGTGACAGCATAGTTTTGGGAAGCCTTACGCTTCTTTGCCTTCTTTGAAGAACCAGAGTTCTTTCCACTCCCGTTTTGACCTTTCTTGCTATCCACCTTGTCTGCCGACTGTTTCTTGCCCTTGTCACCCTTCCGGTGTAACTTGTTCTTCCGGATCTGCGACTCAGTCAATGTCGCTGATAACTCGATCGCCTGACGGAGTGTGGCAGGGTTACTACCAGTAAGAATGTCTTGTACCGAGTCAGGTAGACCATCGATGTATCTCTCGATAGCCTTGTCGAGTGGGGTGACCATTGTTGGGCAAAGCAGACTCAACTCTTCAAACCGATCAGTATAAGCCCTGTGCTCACCACTATCTTGCTACAAAACATCAAACTCCTTCTCCAACGCTCGCTGCTCATGACGAGGACAGAATTCCCTCATCATAAGGGCTCTAAGTTCAGCCCATGTCTGTGCGAGAGCAACTTCTGCACCTCGGTCTCTCATCACCCCATTCCACCATGTAAGAGCCCTCTTCTGAAACACACTTGAAGAAAACTCGACCTTGCGATTATCCGGGCACTGCACGTGGCGAAAAGTATTCTCAATGCTTTCGAACCACTGAAGAAGCCCAGTTGCTCCTTCAGAACCACTAAACTTGAGTGGTTTAGCCTGGTTAAAATCTTTGTATTTGCATGGAACATTGTTGTTGTTGTTGGCCTGGTTCCATTGAGCAAAGAGATTTGGAAATTGAGCAGCCATCTGCTGCGCAATGATTTATGCCAGCTCGGCAGTTGCTATCTGATTTTCGCGTCGAGAAGGCATTCTAAAAGAGGAAAACATGAAAGGAAACGAGTGAGATGATTAGATGAAGAGAATGAGATGAAATAAAATCAACAAAAGCAAAGATGGTGGTCATTCGTCCGTATCACAAAGCAAACAAACGACACACAGTGACTAATCAAAGTAAATGGGTCAAAAATAATGTATAATGAAGACATGCTCGCCTATAAGTGAACACTCATCCCAAGAATTCCCAGGTAAGCACAACTGGTCTCGCGTCTGGTTGAGATGTATACGAAGTGCTTGCCTAGACAGAAAACTCAGAATACAGGCATTCACCCTTCCAGTTTGCACATGTTCACATTATTTAAAACCCAAAACGTTTGACGGGATTTTGAAAATTTGAAGGCACAAGGCCAAAAACCAATACTGAAAAGGGTTCAAAACCATGTAACAGAGGGTTCAAAACCTTACAATTGAGGGTTCAAAACCTTGTAAAAATTTATTCAAAAACAGATGATTGTTTTTTCAAAAATCGTTTCGGAAAATTTTGGTTCTTGTTTTGATAATCACCTAAGGATAGGTGATGTACATGTTTTAAGATCTAAACACAAGATAACTTGTGTTAGGGTCCTAGAAAAGTTATAGTCTAGGTCAAAGCATTACTAATAACCTAATTCCCTATAACCATTGGCTCTGATACCAACTCTTCTTCTGTCACACCCCGACCGCGTAAAACAACAAAACGCGGCGGAAACATCGGGGCGTGTCGTAACAGAATAAATTGTTTCATAACCATGGCATACAAAGTTGTATTTATTTATCAACAAGGGTGTTACATTGTCTCGAAACAGTAAATTAAGAGTTCAGAACATAATTAAACATAGTCTATCTTCTTTTAAAGTCTCTAAGGCACAGGTCCGCCCTAGTATCATGTTCAACATCCTACGGAAAAGCACCTGAAAACACATGTGAAAATAGGTACGTCAGCATAAAAATGCCTGTGAGATACATAGGTTTGTGAAAATAGGATTCATGACTTATGTTTAAGAAAAATGTTTAGTCATGAACCTTGTAATTTGCTTTGTCTTGTAAATCATTTGAAAGCAATAAGATCAGATGATATGTATAAGTAAATGTCAGGTTAAATAAATAACCATGTAAAAATGTGTTTTTATAAGATAAGTTGTTTGTAAATCAATGTCTTGTGAAAAGTATGTTATTTGTATAAAATGTTCTATGTCTCAATATTGAAATGATTCAAATAACGTTACGACATGTAATACCATACAAACACTTATATATAGGAAGTACCAGCGGCGTATCCACCATGCTTGTATCATATTACACACGCATCGTTACTTAATCACTTAATCAAACCAAACCAACCAATGTAAGAAGTCTATGTTTAACCCAATTGTCAAATGTATTGAATAATATGTCAAAGTGTTTATGTCAAGATGTAAATCATGTCAAATGTCTATGTCAAATATCCATGTCAAATGTCTATGTCAAATATCCATGTCAAATGTCTATGCCAAATATCCATGTCCAATGTTTATGTGGAAAATGTCTATGTCAAAATGTCATGTATGGCAAGTGAAATGTCTCAACTAAACCATATATACAAAAACAAAATATTGAAGTAAAACATGGTTTAAATCAATCTTATGTCTTTGTGGAAAAATGCGTGCAAATATTTAATATGAACATTTATGCGGTATTGTGAAAACGCATACATCCAAGCCTTGTGACTGTGGTGATAAACCCTTTAAACGAATTAAAGGTCTATCTGTCTTATATCATCGAATTCGGTCATTCCTTTCATCCCCTTTCCCTGGGACGTCCGGAACGGGAGTTGTCAATTCCTATGGTACCACTACCTACTAACGAACGGCGTAGCTAATGTTAATGAATGTATTGTCCCATGTAAACAAACCAAATGTCATACCAAAATGTAAACATGTGAAAACAATGCACTAAGTATGTAATCAAATGAACATACATAGCGTGAAATGTCATGTAAAACGATGTACTAAGTAATGCACACAATGGGCACACCTAGCATGAAATGTAATGTAAAACAATGTACTAAGTAATGCACACAATGGGCACACCTAGCATAAAATGTAATGTAAAACAATGTACTAAGTAATGCACACAATGGGCACACCTAGCATAAGATGTAATGAAATCGTGTACTATAATGTACTAACGAACATAGCATGTCTATGATGTGAAAACAGGAAAGCATGAAAGTAACAAGTAGGCACATGTGTTCCACCCCAAAACAGTTTGGAAAACAGTAAAAGAGGGGTCTATGTACTCACTTGAGATTGCTCAGTTGTATAAAGATAACCACCAAGTAATGCTATAGATCTCGGAATCAAACGGCACCTAATATAGGTAACTATGTTAATAAACCGGACCTAAATCGGAAGATTGGGTAGCATGAGGGTTTGTAAACCAAACGAGTGTAGAGACTCGTGTCATTTGGTTTAACAAAGCCTACATACTAAATGAAACCTAACATAATTGTTTACGACCCATTACGACTCGTTTAGGTAGCTTATGCTACTTTAACGCGTCGTTCGCGTGAAACGCGTTCGGACCGCCTAACTAGCCCTATGACAAGTGTTATATGCCTAAACATGTTACATAATCAGTTATGTGACAAAGGTTTAGGTTACATATGCTTAATTACCAATTATACATGAAAAGGGTATTCTGGTAATTTACCTAAGGCATATAAACTACCTATCATATAACTACTTAAACGATGTGACCATAGGGTATAACCTCGGGAGGTTATTCCCTACCTACTATGGTCACCTAATGTGTTTGGTCGGATCCTAATGATCGACCAAATGGGTCGGGTTCGAAGGTATAGGCGATTTATTAGATCGCTTACCCTACGACCCTAGACAACGTGGTAATCAGTGGGCATAGCCCCAAGGGACTATAACCAACGTGATTACACTCACGTTGCGAAGTTCAAACGAACTTCGCATTGACCATTACTGGTCAACGCTGAAAGTCAAACAAAGTTTGACTTTCTGACTCGAAAAGCAGTAAAATAAGGAAAAGAACGAAAGAATACTTACGAAGGGTCCCCGAATGCTAATCTAGATCAATATAGTTCAGGTATGAAACAAAGGTTTCAACTTAGAACACAATTAATCAGATTCTAGTGCTTTAAAACAATGAAAGGCATGGGGTATATATAGTTTTCGGTGAACCGTTGAGATCGTTTCATGGAAACCGTGATTCGATCACATCCGTACACTTGTTGAAAGGTTATGGAAGCTAAATATGATCCTTATCTAGTGACTAAGCAACTTAGAACATGTGGTGGAGGATCAAACAGCTGCAACTTGTGATTAAAAACACTGAATCTGGTCTGATAGGCAGTCGCGTAGCGCGACGGGTAAGCCTATAGGGCTCGCGCTACGCTAGCACCCCCCTGAATCAGAGAAGTTTCAGAATTGGCAGAAATGGTCCCTGCACGTGTTTAAGCCCTTTTTCGATGCGTTTGAACCCCGTTAACCTCATTTCAAGGCTCTAAAATGAAGTTAAAGTATAGGGAACTCAAAACATGCTCAAAAATATCTCAGATGTCGGTTCGTTTGGCCGTACGATCGCGATGTTCGCTTAATTACGACGGAATGCGCATAAGCGCGAAAAATGATCCAAATGACGCGACGAATGGATTTTTCTTATGGCGAACACTAAAATATAATATAGTCATGTTCACATAAATTTTTGGATGTCCAGATGTATTCAGAACGTAAGTTATGCGCGAAAATGCAAACTTGTGCACTTTTTGACACTTTTAGTCCCTGAACGACCAAAAAGTTTATTTTAGCATACCGAACCCCTCAAAGCCTATTTCTAAGCTATATAAAGGATATTTATGGTATTTTTAACTTATGGTCATGTTCCGGAATGTTCGTTACAGTTCAAATTGACATACTTTCGCAGTTTGTCATATTTAGTCCCTGTAGTCGAATTAACTTGTTTTTGCCATACCAAAGCCTTCAAAACTTATTTCTAAGTTATGTAAAGGTTATTTGTAACACCTGTGCCTTCACGGCCATCAAACAAATACAAAATCAATGAAATATTAAAATTCATACTTGGGATTTGTAAAGATATGTGTATCATTTGCACATATCATTTCTCGTTCAATTTCAAACTCTAAATCGCTTTCTGGAAGGTTATACGCGCACCGATGCGTAAATATAACCAGTTTAATGCAACGAACACTCCGGAATAGTGAAATAGGCTTAACATACCTTAAATAACCTTTACATAACTTAGAAATAAGTTTTGGAAGGTTTGGTATGCCGAAATCAAGTTAATTCGCTCACAGGGACTAAAGTTGACAAACTGCGAAAGTATGCCAATTTGAACTGTAACAGACCTTCCGGAACATGACCATAAGTTAAACATACCATAAATATCCTTAACATAGCTTAGAAATAGGCTTTGAGGGGTTCGGTGTGCTAAAATAAACTTTTGGGTCATTCAGGGACTAAAAGTGTCAAAAAGTGCACAAGTTTGCATTTTCGCGCATAACTTACGTTCTGAATACATCCGGACATCCAAAAATTTATGTAAGCACTAAAATATTTTATTTTAGTGTTCGCCATAAGAAAAATCCATTCGTCACGTCATTTGGATCGTTTTTCGCATTCGGGACCAGATTCGATGTATTAGCCGTTGTTTAATTCACAACCACACATTCTAACATGCTTAGTCAGCGGATAAGGATGGAATTTAGGCACCATAACTTTGCAACACATGTATGGATGGAATTTAAGCACCTAAGCACCATAACTTTGCAACACATGTACGGATGGGATTAAGGCACGTTTTCCATGAAACGATCTTAACGGTTCGGGTATTCCTATAAATACCCCATACCCCCCATTGCTAAAATCACTAGAATTCTGATTTGAGAACCTCTAAGTTGAAACCATTGTTTCATACCTGAGATTCTTGAATCGGGATTAGCATTCGGGGACCCTTCGTAAGTATTCTTTCGTTCTTTTCCTTATTTTACTGCTTTTCGAGTCAGAAAGTCAAACTTTGTTTGACTTTCAGCGTTGACCAGTAATGGTCAATGCGAAGTTCTTTTGAACTTCGCAACGTGAGTATAATCACGTTGGTCATAGTCCCTTGGGACTATGCCCACTGATTACCACGTTGTCTAGGGTCGTAGGGTAAGCGATCTGATGAATCGCTTATACCTCGAACCCGACCCAGTTTGGTCGATCATTAGGATCCGACCAAACACATTAGGTGACCATAGTAGGTAGGGCATAACCTTCCGAGGTTATACCCTATGGTCACATCGTTTAAGTAGTTGTATGATAGGTAGTTTATATGCCTTAGGTAAATTACCAGAATACCCTTTTCATGTATAATTGGTAATTAAGCATATGTAACCTAAACCTTTGTCATATAACTGATTATGTAATATGTTTAGGCATATAACACTTGTCATAGGGCTAGTTAGGCGGTCAGAACGCGTTTCACGCGAACGACGCGTTAAAGTAGCATAAGCTACCTAAACGGGTCGTAATGGGTCGTAAACAATTAGGTTAAGTTTCATTTAGTATGTAGGCTTTGTTAAACCAAATGACACGAGTCTCTACACTCGTTTGGTTTACAAACCCTAATGCTACCCGATCTTCCGATCTAGGTCCGGTTAATTAACATAGTTACCTATATTAGGTGCCGTTTGATATCCGCGATCTCTAGCAGTGTTTGGTTGTTACTCAAGGACTTCTGAGCAATCTCAAGTGAGTACATAGACCCCTCTTTTACTGTTTTCCAAACTGTTTTGGGGTGGAACACATGTGCCTACTTGTTACTTTCATGCTTTCCTGTTTTGACATCATATACTTGCTATGTTCATTAGTACATTTATAGTACATGATTTCATGGTGTTCTATGCTTTGTATGATGACTTTGCATACTTAGTACATTGTTTTACATGACTTTTCTACTTTGTATGATGACTTTGCATACTTAGTACATTGTTTTACACTGCATCTCTGTTGCATATGTTCCAGTAACATATGGACACATTGTTTTACAGCTCTACCCTGTATGTTTACTCTAGCATACTAGGTACATTATCTTCATAAAACATGCTTACATTTTGGTATGACATTTGGTTTGTTTAAACTATACTATACATTCATTAACACCGATCATGCCGTTCGTTAGTAGGTAGTGGTACCATAGGACTTGACAAATCCCGTTCCGGACATCCCAGGGAAAGGGGATGAAAGGAATGACCGAATCCGAATACATATTCTCTTGATAACTCACTTTTACATAGTTATCCGTCTGTCTCAAGGCTTGGATGTATGAATTTTCACAATACCGCATAAATGTTCATATTCAGTATAGCATGCATATATCTTACAAAACATAACTTTGATTTAAACCAAGTTTTACTTCAATACTTTGTTTTGTACATTTTTACTTATGGTTTAAGTAGTCTAAATTTTACTTACCATACATATCATTTTGGTTATACATTACTTGACTACTGTTGGACTATAAACATTTGACATGGTTTATACAAGGACTTTTGACTATTGGTTTAAACATAGACTTATTACATTGTTGGTTTGGTTTGATTAAGTGATTAAGTAACGATGCGTGTGTAATATGATACAAGCATGGTGGATACGCCGCTGGTACTTCCTATATATAAGTGTTTGTATGGTATTACATATATCGTAGCATTATTTGAATCATTTCAGTTTGATACATATAACATTTTATACAAATAACATACTTTTCACAAGACATTGATTTACAAACAACTTATCTTTTACAAACTCATTTTACTTGGTTATTCATTTAACCATACATTATTCTCTTACTTATACTTATCATCTGATCTTATTGCTTTTCAAACGGTTTATAAAGACAAAGCAAACTAAAAGGTTCATGACTAAACATTTTCTTAAACATAAGTCATGAATCTCATTTTCACAAAACCTATGTATCTCACAGGCATTTTTATGCTGACGTACCTATTTTCACATGTGTTTTTCAGGAGCTGTTGCATAAGATGATCAAGATACACATAGGCAGACTTGGGCTTTAGTGACAATAAAAGATGCAAGACTAGTTAATTATGTTGTATTTCCTTGTTTGTTAAGACATTGTAACACTTTTAATCAATAAAACGAAACTTCAATTGCCATGGATTTGAAACAATTAATTCTGTTACAACACTCCCCGACATTTCCGCCACGTTTTGTATGTTCTACGTGGTCGGGGTGTGACAGAAAAGATGGTATCAGAGCCAATGGTTATAGGGAATTAGGTTATTAGTAATTAGTAATGCTTTTACCTAGTCTATAACCTTCTTAGGACCCTAACGCGAGTTTACTTGCGTTTACTCATAAAACAATACCGTCACCTATCCTTAGGCGACGACCACAACAAGAACATAAATTTCAAAACCGCTTTGAAAATTAATCATCTGTTCTAGGATGATTGATTACTAGGTTTTGAACCCTCTATTGTAAGGTTTTGAACTCTCTATTATATGGTTTTGAACCCCTTTGAGTTTTCAAAATCTCGTCAAGGTTTTGGGTTTTTAATAATGTGAACACGTGCAAACTGGAAGGGTGAATGCCTGTATTCTGGGTTTTCTGTCTAGGCAAGCACTTCGTATACATCTCATCAGACGCGAGACCAGTTGTGCTTACCTGGGAATTCTTGGGATGAGTGTTCACTTATAGGCGAGCATGTCTTCGCGATACATTATTTTTGACCCATTTACTTTGATCAGTCACCATCTCATTTGTTTGCCTTAGGTAACAAACAAATGATCGCAATCTTCATGCGTTATCATTCTGTTTTGATTGTCCAATATTCTTTCACCTGTTTCTCTCTATGCCTTACTTTTTCTTCAAGAATGTCTCTTCATCACAATGACGCCCAGATATCTGAGCAAGCAGCCAAAATTCGCTCAGCAAATAGGCGAAGTAGTCCTGAAGACTGTTGAATTAGCTACTGCCATGTATCATCTCCAGGATGAAGCCACTCAAGAGTCACCAAGACAGGCAGGACCTAGTCAGGCGACAACACCATCAGCCACTAAACCAATCGAGGAATCAAAGACCATGGATGAACGATCCCCTAAGAAGTCAAAGAAGCGAAAGGCTTCTCAGAACTTCGCCATGGTCGCTCACAATGGTAAAGCAGTCCCCAACCAACCAGCTCAACCCCCTGCTAGGTGTGTATGGCTTTTCCTATGATACCTACATCAAGGAACTATGTACCTTACAAACTACTCTTGTGATTTCTCTCTTTCAAATGATTGCTCATGATTCCCTCAAAAATTTTAAGTACTCGTTTCACTCTAAGAAACAAAGTACAGAAAATTTAGTGACATTATGAGTAATCGTGCTTTTCGCACATCTGTGCCTTTAAATCCTTGGTTAGATAACTAAGGGTATTTTCAAATCTCATACCCATTACGTTTTGATTTTTCAACATACACAGTACCAGTATTTCAAAACAATCTTCATGATCTCAAAACATTTCATATAGTTTGAAAACAATTTTTCTAGATGCATTGTCTATGTTATTTCAAAAACATTGGCCATGTTATCAAAACCAACCTTTCTAATTTCAAAATATTTCATATAGTCTGAAGACAATATTAACACAATACATTTTCTTATCAAGTGCATGATTTCGAAAAGCATCATTCATGTCTTTCAAAAACCTTATACATAATTTCAAAATTCATCTCGCATAATTTTAAAACATTTTTAAATATATCTATCCAATACACCTACTTTATGCTTTCAAAAGTATTATATATAAGGTTTCAAAAACGTTAAACACATTTTTCTTAAAAGAACCCCATGCACAGTTTTCAAAAATATTTTCCTCGTACATCGACTTAACTTTCAAATTTAGCTTCATATGTCGCCTTGGCATACTGGCATCTCAACTTTGTAAAGCATTTCAACTTCATGTTTTGACATAAGCACGTCCAGTGCAAGGTTTCAAAACATCTTCAACTTCTAAAATCCATATGGGATCTTTTTATCTTCATATTTAGACCCTTGTGGATGATCATCATTCAAATCAGAGTCCTTAATTGGATTCTTTATGTACCTTAATTCGAACATTTCGGGTTCTAGTAATCGAAATCGAATTTTCTTTTTGAATCTTTCTATCTTTATAGTTAGATTCTTAAAAATCTTTAAAGTGCCAAATGAAATCCACGAGATGGATTCCTATTGTACTTTAAATACATGTACTCTGTTAGCAGAACAAACTTCTAGTTAAACAATTTTGTGGTTATGTGACTATGTGTTTATTCATCTTGAGTTTTCATTTATGCATTTTTGTGTTTTTAATACTCTGGATATTCGTTATCCAAATCCTCGCAGAATCTTTCATATCTTCATATGAGGGATTCGTAGCAGGATATTCAAAAGGTACTACCTTCAATCCTTAATGGGCTTCTATGTAATAGTTAAGACCCTTGGGTTATATAGTACCATTCCATGTTCCATAAGAGACCCTCTTAGTGGTCTAGTCAAAAAGATTGATTCACAATTTGGTTAAAGAACGACATCTAGTGATGTAGCTGAGCAGACTCCTTGATAGTCTATTTAGATCATTTATTGATTTAATTCAAAGGACTCTATGGCGGTCTAGTCACACTCATCACAGGTTCATTCATTTGGTTTCACCCTACACATTATAAAATAGACTGTGTGAACTGTGCAAGGAATTGTCTGATTATGGACGCGTACATAATCATAAAATTTAGTGCACAGAAACCCAGTAAGATTTGTTATGTGTAAGAACCGATAGTGACAACAATAACGAAATGAGAACGATGTAATGGAGGTACGGTGGACGCACCAATGACGCTTCATATACTTGTATATAAGTATCCCTCTTACATTGCAATCATGATGTTATTAAAGTTACTAGAAGTTCAAAACCCAAACCAATGTTGTTCGATCTTTTCAACTTCATGCTTTCAAGCTCTCACAAGTTTCCTCTAAATAAATTTCGGGACGAAATTTCCTAAAGTAGGGGAGACTGTAACACCTGTGCCTTCACGGCCATCAAACAAATACCAAATAAATGAAATATTAAAATTCATACTTGGGATTTGTAAAGATATGTGTATCATTTGCACATATCATTTCTCGTTCAATTTCAAACTCTAAATCGCTTTCTGGAAGGTTATACGCGCACCGATGCGTAAATATAACCAGTTTAATGCAACGAACACTCCGGAATAGTGAAATAGGCTTAACATACCTTAAATAATCTTTACATAACTTAGAAATAAGTTTTGGAAGGTTTGGTATGCCGAAATCAAGTTAATTCGCTCACAGGGACTAAAGTTGACAAACTGCGAAAGTATGCCAATTTGAACTGTAACAGACCTTCCGGAACATGACCATAAGTTAAACATACCATAAATATCCTTAACATAGCTTAGAAATAGGCTTTGAGGGGTTCGGTGTGCTAAAATAAACTTTTGGGTCATTCAGGGACTAAAAGTGTCAAAAAGTGCACAAGTTTGCATTTTCGCGCATAACTTACGTTCTGAATACATCCGGACATCCAAAAATTTATGTAAGCACTAAAATATTTTATTTTAGTGTTCGCCATAAGAAAAATCCATTCGTCACGTCATTTGGATCGTTTTTCGCATTCGGGACCAGATTCGATGTATTAGCCGTTGTTTAATTCACAACCACACATTCTAACATGCTTAGTCAGCGGATAAGGATGGAATTTAGGCACCATAACTTTGCAACACATGTATGGATGGAATTTAAGCACCTAAGCACCATAACTTTGCAACACATGTACGGATGGGATTAAGGCACGTTTTCCATGAAACGATCTTAACGGTTCGGGTATTCCTATAAATACCCCATACCCCCCATTGCTAAAATCACTAGAATTCTGATTTGAGAACCTCTAAGTTGAAACCATTGTTTCATACCTGAGATTCTTGAATCGGGATTAGCATTCGGGGACCCTTCGTAAGTATTCTTTCGTTCTTTTCCTTATTTTACTGCTTTTCGAGTCAGAAAGTCAAACTTTGTTTGACTTTCAGCGTTGACCAGTAATGGTCAATGCGAAGTTCTTTTGAACTTCGCAACGTGAGTATAATCACGTTGGTCATAGTCCCTTGGGACTATGCCCACTGATTACCACGTTGTCTAGGGTCGTAGGGTAAGCGATCTGATGAATCGCTTATACCTCGAACCCGACCCAGTTTGGTCGATCATTAGGATCCGACCAAACACATTAGGTGACCATAGTAGGTAGGGCATAACCTTCCGAGGTTATACCCTATGGTCACATCGTTTAAGTAGTTGTATGATAGGTAGTTTATATGCCTTAGGTAAATTACCAGAATACCCTTTTCATGTATAATTGGTAATTAAGCATATGTAACCTAAACCTTTGTCATATAACTGATTATGTAATATGTTTAGGCATATAACACTTGTCATAGGGCTAGTTAGGCGGTCAGAACGCGTTTCACGCGAACGACGCGTTAAAGTAGCATAAGCTACCTAAACGGGTCGTAATGGGTCGTAAACAATTAGGTTAAGTTTCATTTAGTATGTAGGCTTTGTTAAACCAAATGACACGAGTCTCTACACTCGTTTGGTTTACAAACCCTAATGCTACCCGATCTTCCGATCTAGGTCCGGTTAATTAACATAGTTACCTATATTAGGTGCCGTTTGATATCCGCGATCTCTAGCAGTGTTTGGTTGTTACTCAAGGACTTCTGAGCAATCTCAAGTGAGTACATAGACCCCTCTTTTACTGTTTTCCAAACTGTTTTGGGGTGGAACACATGTGCCTACTTGTTACTTTCATGCTTTCCTGTTTTGACATCATATACTTGCTATGTTCATTAGTACATTTATAGTACATGATTTCATGGTGTTCTATGCTTTGTATGATGACTTTGCATACTTAGTACATTGTTTTACATGACTTTTCTACTTTGTATGATGACTTTGCATACTTAGTACATTGTTTTACACTGCATCTCTGTTGCATATGTTCCAGTAACATATGGACACATTGTTTTACAGCTCTACCCTGTATGTTTACTCTAGCATACTAGGTACATTATCTTCATAAAACATGCTTACATTTTGGTATGACATTTGGTTTGTTTAAACTATACTATACATTCATTAACACCGATCATGCCGTTCGTTAGTAGGTAGTGGTACCATAGGACTTGACAAATCCCGTTCCGGACATCCCAGGGAAAGGGGATGAAAGGAATGACCGAATCCGAATACATATTCTCTTGATAACTCACTTTTACATAGTTATCCGTCTGTCTCAAGGCTTGGATGTATGAATTTTCACAATACCGCATAAATGTTCATATTCAGTATAGCATGCATATATCTTACAAAACATAACTTTGATTTAAACCAAGTTTTACTTCAATACTTTGTTTTGTACATTTTTACTTATGGTTTAAGTAGTCTAAATTTTACTTACCATACATATCATTTTGGTTATACATTACTTGACTACTGTTGGACTATAAACATTTGACATGGTTTATACAAGGACTTTTGACTATTGGTTTAAACATAGACTTATTACATTGTTGGTTTGGTTTGATTAAGTGATTAAGTAACGATGCGTGTGTAATATGATACAAGCATGGTGGATACGCCGCTGGTACTTCCTATATATAAGTGTTTGTATGGTATTACATATATCGTAGCATTATTTGAATCATTTCAGTTTGATACATATAACATTTTATACAAATAACATACTTTTCACAAGACATTGATTTACAAACAACTTATCTTTTACAAACTCATTTTACTTGGTTATTCATTTAACCATACATTATTCTCTTACTTATACTTATCATCTGATCTTATTGCTTTTCAAACGGTTTATAAAGATAAAGCAAACTAAAAGGTTCATGACTAAACATTTTCTTAAACATAAGTCATGAATCTCATTTTCACAAAACCTATGTATCTCACAGGCATTTTTATGCTGACGTACCTATTTTCACATGTGTTTTTCAGGAGCTGTTGCATAAGATGATCAAGATACACATAGGCAGACTTGGGCTTTAGTGACAATAAAAGATGCAAGACTAGTTAATTATGTTGTATTTCCTTGTTTGTTAAGACATTGTAACACTTTTAATCAATAAAACGAAACTTCAATTGCCATGGATTTGAAACAATTAATTCTGTTACAACACTCCCCGACATTTCCGCCACGTTTTGTATGTTCTACGTGGTCGGGGTGTGACAGAAAAGATGGTATCAGAGCCAATGGTTATAGGGAATTAGGTTATTAGTAATTAGTAATGCTTTTACCTAGTCTATAACCTTCTTAGGACCCTAACGCGAGTTTACTTGCGTTTAGTCATAAAACAATACCGTCACCTATCCTTAGGCGACGACCACAACAAGAACATAAATTTCAAAACCGCTTTGAAAATTAATCATCTGTTCTAGGATGATTGATTACTAGGTTTTGAACCCTCTATTGTAAGGTTTTGAACTCTCTATTATATGGTTTTGAACCCCTTTGAGTTTTCAAAATCTCGTCAAGGTTTTGGGTTTTTAATAATGTGAACACGTGCAAACTGGAAGGGTGAATGCCTGTATTCTGGGTTTTCTGTCTAGGCAAGCACTTCGTATACATCTCATCAGACGCGAGACCAGTTGTGCTTACCTGGGAATTCTTGGGATGAGTGTTCACTTATAGGCGAGCATGTCTTCGCGATACATTATTTTTGACCCATTTACTTTGATCAGTCACCATCTCATTTGTTTGCCTTAGGTAACAAACAAATGATCGCAATCTTCATGCGTTATCATTCTGTTTTGATTGTCCAATAATCTTTCACCTGTTTCTCTCTATGCCTTACTTTTTCTTCAAGAATGTCTCTTCATCACAATGACGCCCAGATATCTGAGCAAGCAGCCAAAATTCGCTCAGCAAATAGGCGAAGTAGTCCTGAAGACTGTTGAATTAGCTACTGCCATGTATCATCTCCAGGATGAAGCCACTCAAGAGTCACCAAGACAGGCAGGACCTAGTCAGGCGACAACACCATCAGCCACTAAACCAATCGAGGAATCAAAGACCATGGATGAACGATCCCCTAAGAAGTCAAAGAAGCGAAAGGCTTCTCAGAACTTCGCCATGGTCGCTCACAATGGTAAAGCAGTCCCCAACCAACCAGCTCAACCCCCTGCTAGGTGTGTATGGCTTTTCCTATGATACCTACATCAAGGAACTATGTACCTTACAAACTACTCTTGTGATTTCTCTCTTTCAAATGATTGCTCATGATTCCCTCAAAAATTTTAAGTACTCGTTTCACTCTAAGAAACAAAGTACAGAAAATTTAGTGACATTATGAGTAATCGTGCTTTTCGCACATCTGTGCCTTTAAATCCTTGGTTAGATAACTAAGGGTATTTTCAAATCTCATACCCATTACGTTTTGATTTTTCAACATACACAGTACCAGTATTTCAAAACAATCTTCATGATCTCAAAACATTTCATATAGTTTGAAAACAATTTTTCTAGATGCATTGTCTATGTTATTTCAAAAACATTGGCCATGTTATCAAAACCAACCTTTCTAATTTCAAAATATTTCATATAGTCTGAAGACAATATTAACACAATACATTTTCTTATCAAGTGCATGATTTCGAAAAGCATCATTCATGTCTTTCAAAAACCTTATACATAATTTCAAAATTCATCTCGCATAATTTTAAAACATTTTTAAATATATCTATCCAATACACCTACTTTATGCTTTCAAAAGTATTATATATAAGGTTTCAAAAACGTTAAACACATTTTTCTTAAAAGAACCCCATGCACAGTTTTCAAAAATATTTTCCTCGTACATCGACTTAACTTTCAAATTTAGCTTCATATGTCGCCTTGGCATACTGGCATCTCAACTTTGTAAAGCATTTCAACTTCATGTTTTGACATAAGCACGTCCAGTGCAAGGTTTCAAAACATCTTCAACTTCTAAAATCCATATGGGATCTTTTTATCTTCATATTTAGACCCTTGTGGATGATCATCATTCAAATCAGAGTCCTTAATTGGATTCTTTATGTACCTTAATTCGAACATTTCGGGTTCTAGTAATCGAAATCGAATTTTCTTTTTGAATCTTTCTATCTTTATAGTTAGATTCTTAAAAATCTTTAAAGTGCCAAATGAAATCCACGAGATGGATTCCTATTGTACTTTAAATACATGTACTCTGTTAGCAGAACAAACTTCTAGTTAAACAATTTTGTGGTTATGTGACTATGTGTTTATTCATCTTGAGTTTTCATTTATGCATTTTTGTGTTTTTAATACTCTGGATATTCGTTATCCAAATCCTCGCAGAATCTTTCATATCTTCATATGAGGGATTCGTAGCAGGATATTCAAAAGGTACTACCTTCAATCCTTAATGGGCTTCTATGTAATAGTTAAGACCCTTGGGTTATATAGTACCATTCCATGTTCCATAAGAGACCCTCTTAGTGGTCTAGTCAAAAAGATTGATTCACAATTTGGTTAAAGAACGACATCTAGTGATGTAGCTGAGCAGACTCCTTGATAGTCTATTTAGATCATTTATTGATTTAATTCAAAGGACTCTATGGCGGTCTAGTCACACTCATCACAGGTTCATTCATTTGGTTTCACCCTACACATTATAAAATAGACTGTGTGAACTGTGCAAGGAATTGTCTGATTATGGACGCGTACATAATCATAAAATTTAGTGCACAGAAACCCAGTAAGATTTGTTATGTGTAAGAACCGATAGTGACAACAATAACGAAATGAGAACGATGTAATGGAGGTACGGTGGACGCACCAATGACGCTTCATATACTTGTATATAAGTATCCCTCTTACATTGCAATCATGATGTTATTAAAGTTACTAGAAGTTCAAAACCCAAACCAATGTTGTTCGATCTTTTCAACTTCATGCTTTCAAGCTCTCACAAGTTTCCTCTAAATAAATTTCGGGACGAAATTTCCTAAAGTAGGGGAGACTGTAACACCTGTGCCTTCACGGCCATCAAACAAATACCAAATAAATGAAATATTAAAATTCATACTTGGGATTTGTAAAGATATGTGTATCATTTGCACATATCATTTCTCGTTCAATTTCAAACTCTAAATCGCTTTCTGGAAGGTTATACGCGCACCGATGCGTAAATATAACCAGTTTAATGCAACGAACACTCCGGAATAGTGAAATAGGCTTAACATACCTTAAATAATCTTTACATAACTTAGAAATAAGTTTTGGAAGGTTTGGTATGCCGAAATCAAGTTAATTCGCTCACAGGGACTAAAGTTGACAAACTGCGAAAGTATGCCAATTTGAACTGTAACAGACCTTCCGGAACATGACCATAAGTTAAAAATACCATAAATATCCTTAACATAGCTTAGAAATAGGCTTTGAGGGGTTCGGTGTGCTAAAATAAACTTTTGGGTCATTCAGGGACTAAAAGTGTCAAAAAGTGCACAAGTTTGCATTTTCGCGCATAACTTACGTTCTGAATACATCTGGACATCCAAAAATTTATGTAAGCACTAAAATATTTTATTTTAGTGTTCGCCATAAGAAAAATCCATTCGTCACGTCATTTGGATCGTTTTTCGCATTCGGGACCAGATTCGATGTATTAGCCGTTGTTTAATTCACAACCACACATTCTAACATGCTTAGTCAGCGGATAAGGATGGAATTTAGGCACCATAACTTTGCAACACATGTATGGATGGAATTTAAGCACCTAAGCACCATAACTTTGCAACACATGTACGGATGGGATTAAGGCACGTTTTCCATGAAACGATCTTAACGGTTCGGGTATTCCTATAAATACCCCATACCCCCCATTGCTAAAATCACTAGAATTCTGATTTGAGAACCTCTAAGTTGAAACCATTGTTTCATACCTGAGATTCTTGAATCGGGATTAGCATTCGGGGACCCTTCGTAAGTATTCTTTCGTTCTTTTCCTTATTTTACTGCTTTTCGAGTCAGAAAGTCAAACTTTGTTTGACTTTCAGCGTTGACCAGTAATGGTCAATGCGAAGTTCTTTTGAACTTCGCAACGTGAGTATAATCACGTTGGTCATAGTCCCTTGGGACTATGCCCACTGATTACCACGTTGTCTAGGGTCGTAGGGTAAGCGATCTGATGAATCGCTTATACCTCGAACCCGACCCAGTTTGGTCGATCATTAGGATCCGACCAAACACATTAGGTGACCATAGTAGGTAGGGCATAACCTTCCGAGGTTATACCCTATGGTCACATCGTTTAAGTAGTTGTATGATAGGTAGTTTATATGCCTTAGGTAAATTACCAGAATACCCTTTTCATGTATAATTGGTAATTAAGCATATGTAACCTAAACCTTTGTCATATAACTGATTATGTAATATGTTTAGGCATATAACACTTGTCATAGGGCTAGTTAGGCGGTCAGAACGCGTTTCACGCGAACGACGCGTTAAAGTAGCATAAGCTACCTAAACGGGTCGTAATGGGTCGTAAACAATTAGGTTAAGTTTCATTTAGTATGTAGGCTTTGTTAAACCAAATGACACGAGTCTCTACACTCGTTTGGTTTACAAACCCTAATGCTACCCGATCTTCCGATCTAGGTCCGGTTAATTAACATAGTTACCTATATTAGGTGCCGTTTGATATCCGCGATCTCTAGCAGTGTTTGGTTGTTACTCAAGGACTTCTGAGCAATCTCAAGTGAGTACATAGACCCCTCTTTTACTGTTTTCCAAACTGTTTTGGGGTGGAACACATGTGCCTACTTGTTACTTTCATGCTTTCCTGTTTTGACATCATATACTTGCTATGTTCATTAGTACATTTATAGTACATGATTTCATGGTGTTCTATGCTTTGTATGATGACTTTGCATACTTAGTACATTGTTTTACATGACTTTTCTACTTTGTATGATGACTTTGCATACTTAGTACATTGTTTTACACTGCATCTCTGTTGCATATGTTCCAGTAACATATGGACACATTGTTTTACAGCTCTACCCTGTATGTTTACTCTAGCATACTAGGTACATTATCTTCATAAAACATGCTTACATTTTGGTATGACATTTGGTTTGTTTAAACTATACTATACATTCATTAACACCGATCATGCCGTTCGTTAGTAGGTAGTGGTACCATAGGACTTGACAAATCCCGTTCCGGACATCCCAGGGAAAGGGGATGAAAGGAATGACCGAATCCGAATACATATTCTCTTGATAACTCACTTTTACATAGTTATCCATCTGTCTCAAGGCTTGGATGTATGAATTTTCACAATACCGCATAAATGTTCATATTCAGTATAGCATGCATATATCTTACAAAACATAACTTTGATTTAAACCAAGTTTTACTTCAATACTTTGTTTTGTACATTTTTACTTATGGTTTAAGTAGTCTAAATTTTACTTACCATACATATCATTTTGGTTATACATTACTTGACTACTGTTGGACTATAAACATTTGACATGGTTTATACAAGGACTTTTGACTATTGGTTTAAACATAGACTTATTACATTGTTGGTTTGGTTTGATTAAGTGATTAAGTAACGATGCGTGTGTAATATGATACAAGCATGGTGGATACGCCGCTGGTACTTCCTATATATAAGTGTTTGTATGGTATTACATATATCGTAGCATTATTTGAATCATTTCAGTTTGATACATATAACATTTTATACAAATAACATACTTTTCACAAGACATTGATTTACAAACAACTTATCTTTTACAAACTCATTTTACTTGGTTATTCATTTAACCATACATTATTCTCTTACTTATACTTATCATCTGATCTTATTGCTTTTCAAACGGTTTATAAAGACAAAGCAAACTAAAAGGTTCATGACTAAACATTTTCTTAAACATAAGTCATGAATCTCATTTTCACAAAACCTATGTATCTCACAGGCATTTTTATGCTGACGTACTTATTTTCACATGTGTTTTTCAGGAGCTGTTGCATAAGATGATCAAGATACACATAGGCAGACTTGGGCTTTAGTGACAATAAAAGATGCAAGACTAGTTAATTATGTTGTATTTCCTTGTTTGTTAAGACATTGTAACACTTTTAATCAATAAAACGAAACTTCAATTGCCATGGATTTGAAACAATTAATTCTGTTACAACACTCCCCGACATTTCCGCCACGTTTTGTATGTTCTACGTGGTCGGGGTGTGACATTATTTAAGGTATGTTGAGTATATGTTGATGTTCCGGAGTATTTGTCGCATTAAACTGATTACGTTTACGCACCAGTTTGCGTATAACTCTCCAGAAGGTGATATAGACTTTGAAATTATATAAAAGTCAAAACATGAAAAATGTAAAACATAACAAAACAAACATTGTGATCAAATAAAATTGTTTTATTGATAATAGAACTGTTCATAGTGATTACAAGCACAGTTGTTACACCTTCAGATTCAGGAATGGCCATAGTAATTTCCTCTCGAAAGTCTTTATCAGCCGAGATTTCAATCAGCGCTCTAGCATAGCTACTCCGACCCCACGAGTCCATGCACATAGACGTGGTAAACGAGTCCAGCATCTTTGGTTCCCCAATAGTCGTTGCAACCAGGCTAAGGCCATCTTCCGTGTAGGCCGCAATAGGCACTTCATGAATTTTAACCCATAAGTGAACCTTCTTAACCTCCTTCTTTTCAAGTTTAGTTGTTGGGGTCCAGTTATTAAGGAATAAAGGTTGAGACCGAATTATCCATGGCCCATCCTTAAGAACATTAGACATACCAATTTCATCTGTAAATTTGAAGAAGAAAAAACCATTCGCATTCATCATAGTTTTCTGTAGCCCATACTTCTTCCAGTTGACACGCACAAAATAATCCACCACTGGGAAAGCCACACGATCGCCTAGAAAGTATCCGTAGAGGGTGTTAGCCAGCTTATCTTGCACCATACGAACTGATTCCTTCGGCAGTACAATATCACAACCATCATGCACTACGGGACTAGCAAGAGAACGAAAATTAACTTTCTTTAGATTTTGAGCAACTACCGAATCTGCATATGACATAGGCTTAGCTGTAGATTCATTGATCGGATGAGTTCCTTGAGTTTTGACATGACCAGCCAACTCCGGCCCCACAACCTCAGACTCCGATACAGAAACGGACTAGTGATCTTGGTTAATTCATCGATTACATTAAACTTCTTAGAGTCCTGCTGAGACACTTGCACCGACCCTCTTCTGGGTAATACCGGGTTACCATCAATGTTGACCACACGACAGGCTAAACCTTTGTATGGTAGCGGCGACTTACCACGATCTCCCAGAACAGAATTATCAGGTTTAGAACGATCATCCACAGTGAAATAAACACCTCTCTCCAAACACCAGTAAAGCAAACAACCATGCACCGTAAAAATCAACCGAAACCAGATCCTCAACAAGAAACAAACCGAAAAGCTTAAAAACCCTAATTCTAGCAAAACCCTACTCCATGCACCTTCCGAGTCATATAGTAAACCTGGAAATCAAATCCTGTTATAGTAGGTTCGACACTCCAAGAAAACTATACAAGACGTTAGAAAACACAGAAATAAGGAGGCGAATAGACTGGAAAGAAAAGAAAAAAAACCCTAGATGAAAATCGATCAAGCCTGCTAACGAGTTCGTTATAGAGATTAATAAATCGATCCCTAATCACAGACTGTTATACAAGAAATCACGATAAAGATCTGAGGATTCATGAAGAACAAATCGCCAAGCTAGAGAGAGAGCATTAGGGTTGATAATCTAAACAAAGTATGCAAGAATGTTTTTCGGAATTGGGATTGGTCTTCTAATGGTAGTGTGTGTAGTAAGGGAACTAAAATCATATTGGGTTGGAATGTTGAAAGCGTTGATGTTATGGTGTTACATGTTACGGACCAGATTGTTCATACCCAGGTAGTGTTCAAAAAGGACAAAAGGATGATGTTTGTTTCGTTTGTGTATGCTAGCAATAGTGAAATTGAACGAAAAGACCTTTGGGCCTCTCTAAAATTGCATAAAGGGGTTGCAAAGAATCATCCTTGGGTCATAATGGGGGATTTCAACGTTACCCTCAATCTAGAGGATAATTGTATGGGATCCTCTTCCGTTAGTTCTGCTATGAAGGATTTCAAAGATTGTGCTAATTGTATTGAAATGCTTGATGTAAAGGCTCATGGTATGCATTTTACTTGGAACCAAAGACCGAAAAAGGGTGTGGGAATCAGGAAAAAGCTGGATAGAATTATGGCTAATGTTAAGTTTGTGGATACTTTTGTGGAGGCCTATGCTAGTTTTCTTCCTTATGGAGTTTCAGATCACTGCCCGTGCTTATTAAAAATTAGTCAGTCTAGCCGTTTTAAACCGAAACCATTTAAATTTACTAACTTGCTGGCTCACAAGAAGGAATTCATGGATGTGGTAAAGGCGGGGTGGGACGTGTCGGTTGATGGAGTCCCTATGTTTCGAGTGGTAAAGAAGCTTCGGGGGTTAAAACACCCGTTAAGAGTGCTGATGATCAAGCAAGGGAATCTTCACAAAAAAGTGTTGGATATTAAAAATGAGCTCGATAAGTTTCAGGCCATGTTAGATGCGGATCCTTTCAATATGATGATCAAGGAAGCTGAATCCTTATGTGTTAAAAAGTACCAGGATGCTCTTTTGGATGAGGAGAGGTTTCTAAAACAAAAATCTAAGCAAAAGTGGCTGGAAGTGGGGGATTCAAATTCAGCTTTCTTTCACAATGTTGTCAAGTGCAGGAACCATTTTAATAAAATCCATGTCATCAAAGATGTGTGCGGAAATATTCATGAAGGGGATGGGGTTGCTACAGCCTTGGTAAACCATTTTTTCGTGTGTTCTTGGGTACCGAAGGAGGTATAGTCAATAGGGTGGAGCCTGGTATTTTCTCAACAAAAATCAACTCTCAGGTGGCGGATTTCATGTGCAAGCCGAATACTCAAGATGAGGTAAAAAATGCTATTTTTTCTATTAATGAAAATAAAGCTCCTGGTCCTGACCGGTTTACATCAGAGTTCTTTAAAAAGGCATGGCCGGTTATTGGTAGTGAAGTTACTTCAGCTGTTATCGATTTTTTCGAAACGGGTAGAATGCTACAAGAGATAAACCATACTTTTCTTGCTTTAATCCCTAAGGTTTATACTCCTGGTGTAGTGACGGATTACAGGCCTATCTCTTGCTGCAATGTCGTTTATAAAGGAATAAGTAAGATAATAACTAGCAGAATTCTTGAAGGTCTTAATGGCATTATAAGTGAAAACCAGTCAGCTTTTGTACCTGGAAGGAGAATTTCTGATAATATAATGCTAACACAGGAGCTTATGCACAATTATCATCGCCAGATTGGTCCTCCTAAATGTGCTATGAAAGTTGATATACAAAAGGCCTATGACACAGTTGATTGGAGGTTTTTATGTGATGTTTTGCATGGGTTTGGGTTTCATCAACGGTTTATCAGCTGGATTATGGAATGTGTCACGTCTACCTCTTTCTCTTTAAGTATTAATGGCAATATTCATGGATACTTTAAAGGTAAACGAGGATTAAGACAGGGTGATCCGATGTCTCCTTACTTATTTACCATGGTCATGGAGGTCTTAACATTGATTCTTCGAAAAGCTCCTGAATTGGATACTTCATTCAGGTTCCACAATAAATGTGAAAAACAAATGATTATCAACCTTTGCTTTGCTGATGACTTACTCTTATTCACGCGAGGGGAGGTCAACTCGGTAAAAGTTATAATAAGATCCTTACAGAAGTTCGAAGAGGTTTCGGGTTTGGTCCCTAGTAACGCGAAAAGCACTGTCTTCTTTTGTAATGTGCCGAGCCACGCTAAGTCCAGAATATTGGATTTAATTCCGTTTGACGAAGGTAAGCTTCCTATTAAATACCTCGGAGTTCCTTTATTGGCGTCTAGACTTTTAGTTAAAGACTGTAAAGTGCTGGTGGAACGAATGAACAAGCGTATATTAGACTGGAAAAATAGATTCTTATCTTTTGCGGGTCGGCTTCAGTTGGTTATCTCTGTTCTATCATCCATACATGTCTATTGGGCCTCTGCTTTTATTTTACCGGCGAGTATTATAAAGGAATTGGAGAAAAAAATGAAATGGTTTCTGTGGGGTTATGGCACGGATTCGAAAGGTCGAGCAAAAGTTGCTTGGAAGGAGGTTTGTCTTCCAAAAACTGAAGGTGGGCTGGGGATCAGACGAATTTCTGATGTAAATAAGTCTCTTATGGCTTATCATTTTTAAAGTCTTCTTGTGGGTAGGAACTCTTTGTGGACTACTTGGATCGAATTACATAGGCTCAAAGGTCGTAGTTTATGGGATGTTCCGGTTCAAGGGAGCGCTCCATGGGGATGGAAAAAATTGCTAAGTTGCCGGTTGTCTTTTCGGGATTACTTTTGGATGAAAATAGGTAATGGTCAAACCACATTTGTTTGGTTTGATAAATGGTGTGATGAATGTCCTTTAGGGAATGTGATTACGCCCAGGCAAATGGCTAGATACGGGTATACTGTGACGACCAAGGTAGCTGAGGTTATTGAGCATGGATTATGGTCGTGGCCGGAAGATTGGAGAACTAGATTTCCGATTTTGTTTCAGCTGCAATCTTGTCATCTTTCGAATGCAAAAGATCAGGTTTTGTGGCGTAATTTTGAAAGGAAATTAGTGCCGTTCGCTTCTAAAGAGGTGTGGGATACCATTCAGTTTCGAGATCATCAACATGCTTGGGCGGACATTGTCTGGTCGTCGTTTAACATTCCTAAGCACGCGTTTACATGTTGGTTGATATTCAAAGGGAAGATTTGGACGCAAGATCGTATTCTTCGGTGGAATCACATGGTTACTGGCTCTATGAATCAGATGTGTTGTTTACTGTGCTATGCAGGTCTAGAGACTCATGATTACTTATTTTTTCAATGCCCGTACTCTTCAACGGTGTGGAATATTGTTCGTGAAAAAGTAGGTATGAACTCGGTGCAACAAAGATGGGAAGACATAGTGAACTGGTTGGGAACGAGAGCAAAATCCAGATCTATATATCCGATTGCTAGTAAACTAGTGGTTGCTGCCTCGGCTTATGTGATTTGGAATGAAAGAAATGCTAGATTCTTTAGTAATCGTTTAAGACCTCCTGAGAAGATTTCAGAAATTATTATTAGCACAGTCCGAGCCAAGTTATTATCATTCAAATACAAAGATTCGGATAATGTGAGGCGTTTCTTGAAAGAGTGGAAGATTGATGGGGCGGATTTTTATGAGGAAACCTGAAGATCATAACTAGTTTTTGTTTCTAGTTTGTTTGGTTTGATTGGTTGTTTATTTGTATACTCTCTTGTGGTATGTCACGGAGAGAATTAGGGGGTATTTCAGCCTTCCTACTTGTTTTGTTTTGGTTATGTTATAAAATCACCGGGGTAACCCTTTACCCAAAAAGAAAAGAAAAAAAATAGACTGCCATAGATTTGGTCGCTAGTCTACTTACAACTCGAAGCGGAAACGATATCCCCTGGATGATCGTTGATTGTCTCATGTAACCAGCACACTTCCTAGTCATCAAGGAAACGGATAAGTTTTCTACACTTGCATCATCTAGACATGAGCACAGCATATCATCCACAGACAGATGGGCAGACTGAACGCACCATCCAAACCCTTAAGTACAAGCTTCGAGCATGTGTAATCAACTTGGTAACGGCTGGGAGCGGCTTCTACCTTTAGTGAAGTTTTCGTATAACAACAATTACCACACCAGTATTCAGGCTGCTCCGTTCGAGGCATTGTACGGATGGAAGTGCCAATCATCTCTTGTTGGGCAGAAGTTGGAAACAGCCGAATTACTGGCCCAGAACTCGTCGTAGACACAGTAGAGAAGATTGCTCAGATGCGATAACAAATGGCGGCAGCTCGTGGCCGTCAGAAAAGCTACGCGGATAAGCGCAGGAAACCACTCGAGTTCCAGGTTGGGGATCGAGTACTACTTAAAGTCTTGCCTTGGGAAGGTGTAGTTCGTTTTGGTAAGCGAGACAAACTCAACCCGCGATATGTTGGACCTTTTGAAATCACGTAGAGAATTGGCAAGGTGGCCTACAGATTGAATCTACCCGAAGAACTCAGTGGAGTTCGCAACGTATTCCATGCGTCGAATCTGAAGAAGTGTCTGTCAGATGAAACCCTCATAATTCCTTTCAAGGAGCTCATCATCGACGATCAGTTGCTGTTGGTCGAAGAACCAGTAGAAATCTTGGACCGGGAGGTCAAGATTCTCAACCGCACCAGGATACCTATTGTTCGAGTTCGTTGAAACTCCCGTTGTGGCCCAGAGTTTACCTGGGAACGAGTAGACCAAATGAAACACAAATGTCCCCAGTTGTTCGAAAACAATGAAACCACTACTGTGGCTGAAGCTACTGCGGAATTTCGGGATGAAATTCCAAACCAACGGGGAGATGATGTGACACCCCAGGAAAACAGGAAACCACGCAACCTAACTAGCTTCCTCAGTAACTACATGCTAAATTTCGGGACGAAATTTCTTTCAAGTTGGGGGTGATGTGACAACCCGAACTTTTAAGGTCAACATAACTTAGCATCATTCCTTATCACATTTCCTTATACGCAATTGGTTATGATTAAATGCCACGAGTTGTGTTATAGTTTATGCTTAGTAGGTTAGTGACGGTTAAGCCTGTGATTTGTAATTTCTCATTGTTCCTCTCTTATGTGCTATATTTTTTGTACTAGTATAATTCTGTTGAGTTCAAACTGAAACTTACGATAACCTTGTTTATATTACACACCTACGTATGTGGGCGACTGTCACACCCCCAAATTCCACCATGCGGAGTATCACCGCTCGGAGGCGTGACATGACCAGGATCGAGCCACCAATCATATTGAACAACGTAATTAAGTAAATAAAACCAACCACAATACGATTGGTGACCAAAAGAAGTATTCCAATTTTAAGTTAACAGCGGAAGCATAAAACGAAAGTCCAAAACAAAAGTTCTATAGTTCAAAAGTTTAAAGTTCAATACGTAAGTTTCATAAGTTCATAAGTTTATTTATTGAGTACGGGACATAACAGTTCGCATCCCACAACAACCTCCTCCTCGTGCAAGCTCCATAAGCGTCTAGCGACCTGTAAGGCATGTAACAACGAGTCAACAACAAAGTTGAGTGAGTTCACGGTTGGTTGTTTGGTTTTAAGTTGTTTCTGAAAACGTGGTTTGACTTTCGTTGGATTACTTGCCGTGAGGGGTTACCCCTTAGTTGAAAGTATGATTAACCAGTTCCCCATGTTTCGTGTGGTTAAGAAACTTAGAGGTTTAAAACACCCGTTTAGAGTGCTGCTTCGTAAACAGGGTAATCTTCATAAGAAAGTTCTTGACTTAAAAGAGGAGCTGGATAATTTGCAGATGAAGTTGGATGCCGATCCTTTCAATATGGTGATTAAGGAAGCGGAAGATGTGTGTCAAAAGAAATATCTTGAGGCTATGCTTGATGAGGAGAGTTTCTTAAGGCAGAAAGCAAAGCAAAAATGGTTGGAAGCAGGTGATTCGAATACTGCTTTTTTCCATAATGTAGTTAAATGTCGGAACCATACTAATAAAATCCATGCTTTAAAAGATACTTCGGGTAATCTTCATGAAGGTAGTGAGGTTTCGACGGCTTTAGTTAACCATTTTCGGGGCTTTTTGGGTTCGGATGGGGGCTCGACTAGCAGTGTGAGCCGTGATATAATTACCAATAGTCTTAATCCCCTTGTGGCGGAACATATGTGTCGCTCAGTGACTCCGGATGAAGTTAAAGCTGCAATTAGCTCAATCAATGAGAACAAGGCGCCTGGCCCGGATGGATATACATCAGAATTTTTTAAAAAGGCATGGTCTGTTGTTGGCAGTGATGTAACGGATGCTGTGATCGATTTCTTTGAAACAGGTCGAATGCTTCAAGAAGTCAACCATACGTTTTTAGCTCTTATTCCTAAGGTCGCTACTCCTGAAGTAGTTACGGATTACAGGCCTATCTCTTGTTGTAATGTGGTGTATAAGGGATAAGTAAGATTATCACCAACAGAATTCTGGAAGGGTTAAAAGATATCATAAGTGAAAACCAATTCTTGAATATCTTGAATATCATGCCGTTCGTGGAGGGTATGCTTTCGGTGAAATACTTGGGTGTTCCACTTATTTCTTCTAGACTGTTGTACAAGGATTGTAGCGTTCTTGTGGAGCGTCTTGAAAATCGGATAGATAGTTGGAAGAACAAAATGTTATCTTTTGCTGGCAGATTACAATTAATCATATCGGTCCTCTCAGCTCTTCATGTGTACTGGTCTTCGGTTTTTATTTTACCAGCTAGAGTCATTAAGGAACTGGAAGCTAAAATGCTTAATTTTCTTTGGGCTCAGTCTCCCTCTCAGCGTGGTAGAGCGAAAGTTTCTTGGAAATCGGTGTGTGTGCCTAAGCATGAGGGAGGTTTGGGTATTCGTCGGATCGCTGATGTTAATAAAGCTCTCATGGTTTCGCATATTTGGAGTGTTTTAAGTAACCGGAACTCGCTTTGGGTGGCTTGGATTCATTCTTATCGTTTAAGAGGTCGTAGCTTTTGGGATCATAGGGTTCCGAATTCTTGTTGTTGGAGTTGGAGAAAGATGGCTCAGCTTAGGCCTTTAATCCGTCAGCATGTTTGGTCTCAGATTGGGGACGGAAAAATACGTATGCTTGGTTTGACACGTGGAGTAGTATCGGTCCGCTTTGCAATTTTCTTTCTTCTAGAGTTATAACCCGAGAGGGTTTCACGCTGAATGCTAAAGTGGCGGATGTTTATATGGATGGTTCTTGGATGTGGCCGGATGCTTGGAAAGATACTTATTCAGTGCTTATTCAATTAGATCTTATTCATCGAAACTTAAATAATCAGGATCGGATTTTGTGGATGGAAGGTGATAAGCTTACCGAGTACTCCTCTTCAGAGGTTTGGAATTCGGTTCGGAATAGGGAGCAGGAGGTGAATTGGGCAAGCCTTGTTTGGTTCTCTCAGTGTATTCCTCGGCATGCTTTTTTGATGTGGCTCATTGTTCGACGCAAACTCTTAACACAAGACAAAATCTTGCAGTGGAGTTATACCCGGAGAAACAATATGAACATGATGTGCTGCCTCTTGTGTTATGAAAATGTGGATTCGCATGATCATTTTTTTTAATGCAAGTTGTCCTCGCAAATTTGGTGTACGGTTCGTTCTAAAGCTGGAATGGATAGAGTAGATTCAAGGTGGACCGATATTGTGGAGTGGTTAGATCATCGTTCTCGGTCTAAATCAGTGAAAAATCTGGTTTGCAGATTGTTAGTGGCTGCTTCAGCTTACATTATTTGGCAGGAGAGGAACAATCCTTTGTTCAGAAACCATGCTAGGCCTCCGGATATCATCTCCAAAGCTGTTTTAGAAAGTGTGAGGTACAAATTGATGGGGCTCAGATTCAAGAATACAATCAGAGTCAGGGAGTTGCTGGAGAAGTGGGATGTCCACGACGCTGATTTACTTATAGCGAATGGCTGATTCATGGGGCTAGTGGCGTGATGGTCTAGATAGTTGTCTAGTGGTCTTTTTGTTTCGTTTTCTTGTGATGGTTGTTTTTAATTTGTTCTACTTTCATGAGGGTTTGTCTCATGACTGAACTAGTAAGGATGTCACCTTACTACTTGTTTTGTTTGTTTGTGAATATATAAAATCACCGGGGTAACCCTTTACCCAAAAAAAAAGTGAAAACCAATCGGCGTTTGTGCCAGGAAGGAGGATTTCGGATAATATCATGTTAACTCAAGAACTCATGCACAACTATCATCGCCAGATTGGCCCACCTAGATGTGCTATGAAAGTGGATATCCAAAAAGCATACGACACAGTTGATTGGAAATTCTTGTGTGATGTTTTGCATGGATTCGGATTTCAGCCGCGTTTCATCTCTTGGATTATGGAGTGCGTTACTTCCACTTCTTTTTCTTTAAGTATTAATGGGGAGATTCATGGATACTTTAAAGGAAAGCGGGGATTACGTCAAGGCGATCCAATGTCCCCATACTTATTCACGATGGTGATGGAAGTATTGACTCTTCTTCTTTCAAAAGCTGCTGGGTTGGATACTTCGTTTAGGTTCCACAATAAATGTGAGAAACAAATGCTTATTAATTTATGTTTTGCTGATGATCTTTTCTTATTCGCTAGAGGTGATGTTGGCTCGGTCAAGGTTATCATGCGTTCTCTGAAAAAGTTTGAAGCTGTTTCTGGTTTGGCTCCTAGTAATGCAAAGAGTTCTATATTTTTTTTGTAACGTTTCGACCTACGCTAAGACCCGGATTACTGACCTGGTTCCGTTCGAGGAAGGTAAACTTCCAATCAAGTACCTTGGAGTTCCCTTGCTAGCTTCAAGACTGCTAATTAAAGATTGTAGGGTATTAGTGGAGCGTATGAATAAACGGATTGCTGATTGGAAAAACAGGTTTCTTTCGTTTGCTGGTAGACTTCAGCTGGTGATTTCGGTTCTATCGGCTATTCATGTGTATTGGGCGTCGGTCTTCATTCTTCCGGGCAGTATAATCAAGGAGCTGGAGAGTAAAATGAAATGGTTTCTATGGGGTTCTGGTACGATTTCTAAAGGTAGAGCTAAAGTCGCTTGGAAAGATATTTGTCTTCCGAAATTGGAAGGTGGGTTGGGCATTAGAAGGATATCGGATGTTAATAAGTCCTTGATGGCTTATCACCTATATAGTCTTCTATCTGGCAGGAAATCGTTATAGACTACCTGGATTCAAGTGTATAGGCTTCGTGGTCGAAGTATGTGGGATGTCCCGATTCAACTCAATTCTCCATGGGCTTGGAAAAAGCTTATGAAATGCAGACATCTCTTTCGTGAATTTTTTTGGAATAAAACAGGAGATGGTCAATCTGCTTTTCTTTGGTTCGATAGGTGGAGCATAGAGTGTCCGCTTGCTGATATGGTTACTCCGCGACAAATGGCTCGAGCTGGGTTTAGCGTTAAATCTAAAGTGGTGGAGGCTATTCAGAATGGAGTGTGGGTGTGGCCGGATGAATGGAGGAATAGGTACCCTGCTTTGTTTCAACTTCCTCCTCTAACTTTGTCTAATCATCAAGATAAAGTTATGTGGAGAAACTCGGTAGGAAAATTGGTTCCGTTTGCTTCGAAGGAGGTCTGGGAGTCTATTCGTATTCGAAAGGATCCTGTTGCTTGGTCAGGGATTGTGTGGTCCTCGTTCAATATCCCAAAACATGCGTTTATGTGTTGGCTCGTTTTCAAGAGGAAGCTTTGGACGCAGGACCGGATTTTAAAATGGAACCACATGGTTACGGGCTCTATGAATCAAATATGCTGTTTGTTATGTTATGCGGCCTTAGAGACTCATGAC
>JARYGA010059564.1:0-44400 GCA_030545235.1 Helianthus tuberosus | reverse complement strand
TTCCATGTCGGCACAATAATCGGTAAAGTCTCTGGAAACTTCCACATTAACAGAATAGAGATTGAGATTCTGAAGAGCTTCAGACAACTTATTCATGCTGTTTAGCAGATTTGAAGAAACACACAAAACTCTAGGTTAAATTTTTGTAAATTGAATAATCACAGAAAGGCAATAAAAAATTTAAGTATCTATTACAAATATCTAATACATTTATACAAGCAATTTGATTAAAACAAAATATTGCGATTTATATATATATATATATTTATTACAAATTACAACTGAAATTTTAAAATATACTAGAGATAATTTATTTTAGTCTATCTTTTCTTACTAAGTTGTTTATCTAATGGGCAAGTTTCTTTAAAGTTTCTGGCTTATGGATGATATTGGTGCTAGTACTGCGTCAGGGTGTTGGCAGTTTAACTTAATTAAAAGTTAAAATTTACTGCTGTAGTGGCTAACATATAGAGATTTGCCCATTGTTCGTCTAATTCATCTTCCCATGGTGGGTTATCACCTGTTTCCTGAGTCTCTTTATTAATTATCACTTCTTTTGTTTGTGACTTCTTTATTTTCTCTTGACGTTTTCTAATAATCCAACTTCTTTTCTTAAGGGTAAGTGGTTTCTCAAACAGTGCCTTACGAACAAATATTCCTTCCTCAATATCTGCTGAGTATCTTGAGGAATTTAATTGGAATGAGGTTCCCTTATCTTTTGGTGTATTATCTAGTTGACGATAGATGTCCGAAATTCTTTGCTTACCCATACTGTAACTAACAAGTAGTCAGTTAACAAAACACATAATCACAAGATGGTAATCAGTAAAAATTAAGTATTTCTAAATACTTAATTGGCTTAAATCAGTGGCTCTGATACCACATTTTTCTGTCACGGCCCCCGTCCCAGTTTTACCCGGTCCAGGAGCCGCGGGACAGAAACCCGTGGTAATTATTAATTGAGTTGACAGCGGAAGATTTAACAGGATCTTTTAAAACTTGAAATACCTGATTATTTTATTTCATAATTCGGGATAAACCCCGTAATTTACAATAGAGGAATTTCACAAGGAAATTCCCTGATTTACAAAACATGTTTATTTATTTAACTGAGCCACTACTTCAAGCTTTGTTAGTGCTCCGTAGCACTTTTCCTTGGTTCACAGTAGTCACCGGAAACATATTTTAAAAATATTTTATCAGCGGGGAAATACTGGCGAGTCACTCGAATTTCATAAAACGACATATAGTTATAAATTACAGCATAAGAGCGATTACAATGACTTTTATCTTATTTTTATCTGGCGCCGTGTCACCTCCTGGTGACGATGGTCATACCACTATTGGGTCCTTTCACCCAAGTAGTGATGATTATCACTCTTTGGATTTATTAGCCTAACCGTGAGAAATTAGTAATGTGCACAATACCCCACTAGCCAGTGATTAAGATAACCATGACTTAATCCCTGTAATTATAACTTTTGAAAATAACTTGGAGTATTGTAAAATATTATTGATAAAAAGAGAATGACTCACTTTGCAGATTTAAACGGGCAGAGTTTAGGCTACTGATTAGCCTTGTAACCTAATTTAAAAAACAATGCACACGAACTAGGTTAGTAACTAATACAGCATTTACGATAACTCACGAGATTAAAACCCTCACAACGAATGACAAAGTGCAATACTTAAACATCCATCGAATTCACGACGAATGACAAAGTATAGCCCTAATGTGGGTAGCACCTAAACATCCATCGGATAGTTTCAATCAATCGGACATTGAATCGTAGCAGCGATCGAGTTAATACCCTGTATCGTAGCAGCGCCTTGGTATCTTAAATTTCGTATTTGAGCAGTGTATCTTCGTTTTTGAGAAAAGTTTTCGACACCACTGGACTGCTCATGATCCAAGCAATTTATAGCTGAAATTTGGGGTTTACGCGGCCCGCTTATGCCCCCTCTTAATCTTACGCGGCCAGCGAGGGCCACCTAGTCTACGACTAGGGCTACGGTGTCACGAGTAGGTTTGCCAGGTGGTCGACATGTGGCGTGAAGGCTTATCCGGTCAATCCATAAGTTGACGCGGCCCGCGTAAGCATAAGCTTACTCTTACGCGGCCCGCGTGAAACCCAGAAACCTTGTTTTCTTGGTTTTTCATGTACGTTAGGGTTTCAGGGGTCCGGGTTTTCACTTACGGGTCGTTTTGGGACATTTTTGAAGGTCCTTACATATATATATATATATATATATATATATATATATATATATATATATATATGCATCGGTTACATACTACATTTGGGAATCAAATATACTAGTAGTTATGCATCCTTATCTATTCTAGTATATATATATATATATATATATATATATATATAGGGTAGGGTTCCAGCGTGAACAACCTCCCAAGAGTGAACTGCGTGAACATATATGGACCTTTGATTTCCTTTTTAGTTGTTAAGGGTAGGATTGTAATTATATAAAAAATCAGATTTAAATCATTATTTTAATAATTGAATTAAGTTACATCTTTCCTAATTTAAATTCATTATCCATATTATGTTTATTTATTAATAAGATAATTATCAAAACAAACAACAAATCACCAGATTTCAATTTCAATTTTTATTTCAGATTTCATCACCAGAATTCAAATTTTGATTTTTAAGATCCACGTAACCTTCATATTTCAATGGTATACACAGGTGCACTTGGATATAAATAGAACAGTACACATAGGGCTAACCTTCATATTTCAATGGTATACACAGGTGTACTTGGATATAAATAGAACAGTACACATAGGGATGTAAACGAACCGAACTAACACGAACAACGCCCTGTTCGTGTTCGTTCGTTAAGGAAATAAATGTGTTCACGAACGGTTCATGAACACTTACCGAACGAGATTTTATGTTCGTGTTCGTTCATTAAAGAAATGAGCGTGTTCGCGAACGGTTCACGAACACAAATAAATTTGGCGAATGTGACCAAGGATAAAGATAGATGGCCCAGAGAGTAGCACTCGAACTTGAATCCCTTATCGTGGAACGGAGGTCGATCGTATTCGTGGATGTAAATAATGAGAAATGAAACGGAAATGATGCATAAACAAGGTGAAACCGTGAAAGTGGGTTTCCTAGTTTAATTGTTAGGGAAATAAAATAAATAAAAGTTTAATAATATAAAAAGTAAAAATAAAATATAAGAAAGTACAAAGATCTTCAATTAAAATACAAACATACGAACATAAACGAACGCAAATCAACGAATGTTCACGAACACGTTCACGAACACCTTATCGAACGTTCACGAACACAATCGAACGAACGAGACCTATGTTCATGTTCGTTCATTTAACTAATCGAACGAAATTTCTTGTTCATGTTCGTTCGTTTATCAAAACGAACGAACATAAACGAACTTCCCGCCGAACGGTTCACGAACTGTTCGCTGAACGTTCGGTTCATTTACAGCCCTAAGTACACATGTGTACTCAGCTTCGTACATATGTGTACAGTAATTCACAGGTGTACATCAACATTCAATACAAAAAAAAATTCTGAGATATCACAAAAATAGACGATATACACATGTGTACATCGCACTAAAAAGAAGGCAAAATCAGAATACACATGTGTACATCGCATTTAAACAAATAATTATTTTAATAATTGAATTAAGTTACATCTTTCCTAATCCTTGATTTGATTTGTGAGAGATTTATGCAATCAATTTAAGAGGATAATTGATTACTTGATTTGTGAGAGATTTATGCAATCAATTTAAGATTGAAATTACACATATACCCTTTTTGTATTTAATTAAATGGAAAAAATTAACCAAATAATTACAATCATGCCACTCACTTTATTCTCAAGATCATAAAAATCAAGGGCCTAGATCAGTTCACGCAGTTCACTCTTGGGATTTTGTTCACGTTTGAACCTAATCCTATATATATATAATCAAAATACAAAATTACACATATATCTAAGCATTCTCTAAGTACCGTTCATCCAGTAGTGCATTTCATTCTCATCATACTTCCAAACTAATTTCTCCCCTATCTGTCGGATTATATTTCCTTCATTTACTAAACTTTCTCTATACTGATGGAGTTCTTGCACACATTAGCGACTCATTGGTGGGTTCAATGGGTCAGGACGATAGGGTATGGGTTCCTCGTAAGGGTCTGCGCTATTCATTTCAAAAAAATGTTCTATCATCATCCCACCACGGATCACGTTCTAAAGGCATTAGGGTTGGGATTCTAGGTAACTTGTTGGGGTCAAATGCAGGTATCGGGAATTGGTTTTCTTGGTTGGGTTCTAGCATTTGTTGGTCTGGGAATAAAGGTAACAGTGGCAGTTCGGCTATTTGGTTTGGGATAGAGTCTAAAACTATAGTGTGGTTTGGGATAGAGTCTACTACTATAGTGGGCAGCATATGAAAATCTGCCAATTGTCTATCTAGCTCCTCTTCCCAAGGTGGCCTGTTGACTATCTCCTGAGTTTGTGTACTTGCTTCCCTATTAGCTCTGACTATTGCTCTCTGTTGTTGTAACTTCTTCATTCTCTTTCTCCTCTCATGTGCTCCTCTATTAAACCAACCTCTCTTTTTAGTAGTGAAAGGTTCCTCAGACTGTTCCTTAAAAATAAATATCCATTCCCCAGTATCGGCTGAGTAACTTGAGGGATTAGGTTGAGATGATGTTCCTTCATCTTTTGGTAAACTAGCTATATGACGGTAAGCGTCCGACGTTCCTTGCTCACTCATACCGTAAACTAACAAATTGTCAAATAACACAAAATAATGTAATCACATAAGTTATTTCCTAACACAAAATTTAAGTGTCAGCAGAACACTTCTTTGGCTTAAACCAGTGGCTGTAGCTCTGATACCACTCTCTATCGTAACCCCGGACCCCTACCCCGGGAGCGGGTGTCGCGAGATCCAGATCAGTGGTATCGGTGTTTATTAATTTGGTAGCGGAATACATCAGGACCGTAGTTTGGAAATATTTTTATCAGAGTTAAACACCAAACTTTTTATAATAATAAATCATTGGGATAAAACCCAAGTCCATTTGATAATACATTTGTAGGGATAAACCCTAATTATTGAAAACAAAAACTTCTTTTTATTTAGGTAACTTTTTTAGCCACTTTTCCAAGCCTTCAGTGCTCTCCAGTTGGCTTCTATTGGCTTTCATATTGTGTTACCTGAAACTCGTTTTAAAAACATTTTATTAGCAAGAAACACTAGCAAGTACATTCCATTTTGTAGAGCATCAGTTGATACACATTACAGTATTAAGCGCGATTACAATGTTTATATCTACATAATTACTCGGTCAGTACGTGTCACTCGAGGGATCTGTGACTATGGTCATATCACACATTGGATACCCGTGCCCAATTGTGAAGGTTATCAAGTACTGTATACAAACCCCATAATACTGGCAGCAATTGTAGAATTACAGACTTAATCACTATAATTGTATTTGAAAACATTTGAGGTTTTGGTAAAACATTTTGACTCACAAAAATGTACTCTCAAATAGTGAGAAAAAGTTAATGTACTTATATGTTGACTTAGGTGATAATACTATAGCTTCATGGTGATTCTCCTGGTTATTATCTATTAAAATTAAACAAGACACACGTGTTAGTAAAATAACCCAATTCACATTAACCATACAACTCGAGACAGAACTCTAATGACTGAGTCAGGCATAACCTTGACATGCATTACGGAGTCCTAAATCAATCGGGTGTAACACGAGACAGAACTCCAACGACAGAGTCAGGCAGAGCCTTGACATGTGTCACGAAGCCCTAGATCGATCGTGTTGGTAATAGCAGGGTTATATTACTTACAACGAGGCAGAGCTTCGCTTTATAGTGGGTATTATACCCAGGTATAATTGTAACGCCCCGCGTTTCAAAACTTTTAACTTTTGGCAAGTCTCGTCGTACTTCCTACTTTGTGATACTTAATGAAACTATTTGAATCTTAATCGCGTTAAACTACGTGAAACTTATACTCTATGTGATGATTTTGTGATGCTTTTATGATACTTTAAACATGAACAGTATGAATCTTGACTCTTGTGATGCTGGAAACTTGACACTTGATACTTATTGAACGAGAAACTTGTTACTTATTGAACGAGAAACTTGATACTTATTGAACGAGAAATTTTGGTACTTGGTTGAACGAGAAACTAGCTTACACGCAACTTGAAACACGAAAACTTCTTCTGTATTTATGATACTTGAACACTTAGACGTAATAATACTCTATGTAATGACTACACACAATAATACGCAACGCAACGCTTGACCTAACTCTCAAAACGAACCAAGGTCGGAAAACTAGCAAGAGGGAATCGACTATCCGAATAAACATCCGACCGGATGACCATCTGACCAGAAGGCCATCTGACCGCCTGCCCTTCTCCACCAATTGTCACTATCACCTATAAATAGGGTTGTTAACCCTTCATTCTCACCTTCGAGACTGCCCTTCGACCACACGCTCTCTCAGTTGCTTTAATCGAGATTCAAGGCCATCCCGTAAGTATTTCTCCTCAAATCTTGTACAACCTTCATCACTTATCACTTCTACACCACATTCTTCATCAAAATCACACGAACACTTCACTTTTCACGAAAACCAACTGATTTGGGCCTCTTGAAGGTGGTTTCCACTCAGTTGATTGTACAAACTATGGTGGAGCATCATTTAATCAAGATCGTCCCCAGATCTAAAGGATTTTCACAACTTTATACAAAATCTAAAGGAATCTCACACTTTATACCGGATCTAATGGAATTTCATATGTTTCCGGCTCAGATCTGATGAACATCACGTTTTACAACTGATTTTCGAGTTTTTTTTCAACTTTTATACAAAACATTGGTAGAATCAAACTCAAACAGACTTTTGACTCTTTACTTAGTCAAAATCTGGCTTGAAAACTGAATTTCACCAGAAAACGGGCCGACCGGCGGGTCCAAACATGAAATTCCATCAGAAACAGCTTAACGGTTCGAAAGGGGTGATACCCATCCGATCGAGCGAGCTGTGTTTGGTGTGTTTCCGTTCTTTTGACACGTCGTCACACCGTCTCTGGTAACTCAAACTTAGAAAATTTCGCGAAACACAACTCACTGACCATCTGTCCGAATGGCCATCCGATCGGATGACCATTCGTCTAGATGATCTGATTATGATAACACTTGTTGTTTGTTTTACAGGACACTATGATCACCACATTGAAAACTTTAACAATTCACAAACACCCACTGTTCGAATGGCCATCCGTTCGAATGGTCATCCGTCCGGATGACCATTGACGCGTGTGAAGTGTTATATATATTAGGTGAATATTTTAAGCCCCTTTAACACTTATCTTTAGCCAAGTTTTAAATTTATAAAACACTTTATTTTACTAACACTAAACACACATATGGGCAAGTGCACCCATCGTGAGCGTAGTATAGTGTTGGCAAGATACCGAGGTCGTCCAAGGACACAAGAGCTTTTAGTACCGGTTTATCCTCAACGTCTAATCAAAATAAAAAGTTTAGAAAAATGTTTTTAACTAAGAAAAATAAAAACTAACTAAATGCTGAAAAATAAAATAAAAAGAAAAACAGATAGACAAGATGAATCACTTGGTTCCGACTCGTATCTAGTGTAACCTTTGATTATTTCCGCACTTTTGCACATAATTAAGAGATTATCTTAGTTATTGTAGTAGGCCCCTCTTTTGAAGGTGACGTTACCCTCACCCCAGTAGTTTGAGTCAGCAAGGATACAATCCTAAAAGGGTGGATTATTGGAAGATAATTAATTAAGTTATTAATGCAAATTATGGTAGGCCCCTCTTTTGGAGGTGACGTTACCCTCGACTAACTAGTCTGAGTCAGCAGGGATACAGTCCTAAATAGCCGGGTTATAGTATTAATAGTAGTTAACTTATGAGGGGATTAAAGAGTTTGGACCCCCGCCATCCAATACCGTTAAGTATTGAAGGAGGTCCTACTAAATTTGACCCAGGTCCATTGCAGGACCTCTAAACGCTGAAAAATGGCAAGACCTTTACCAAACCGTTCCCTTAACCCCCGACCAGGTAGCCAACATACCTCCATATAGACCGTGGAGATATGAATGGTGAAAATCTTTTATTTTATATAGACAGTAAAATAATGCCAAGACCCCACGGACAAACGATAAGGAAAGATCACCTTCAACATAAGCAACTAGTTATTAAAGTCATTAATACAAAACCAAGTAAAAAGTGCAAAAGATTAGAAATAAAAAGTATTACACTAGACACTTTGTCTTCACCAAGTGATGTAAGCGACTTAGGCAAACATGGCCTTGATTGTCAAGAACTCTTGCGATCAATCTTGGATCCCGAGACGACTCACACACTCTACGATGGACAATGGATGATGGTGGTATGGTGGTGGCGGGTGGTGGGTGAAGTGTGAGAGAGGTGGTGTGCCAAGGGATGGTTTGAGCTTGAGCCAAGCACTTCTATTTATAGGCTGAACAGAAGCTCGGGCACGGCCCCGTGTCCAGTGGGCACGGCCCCGTGTCCATATCCTTCTCTTTCTTCATTTAATGTTGTTTTGTCTTTTTAGTTGACCACGCCCCCGTGTCCGCTGAGCATGACTCCGTGGTGCAGAAGAATCTTTGTACTATGCAGATTTGCTGGATTTTGCGAATCTTATAGTTGACCACGGCCCCGTGTCCGCTGAGCACGGCCTCGTGGTGGGCAATAGAAGCTTCTACCACTTTGTCTTTTCTGCTGACGCTTGGGCACGCCCCCGTGCTGGCTGAGCACGGGGCGTGTTCAGGCTTCTGATCTCTTGTTTTGCTTGGGAAGATGCTGTCGTGGGGTCGGGCATGCCACGTCTTGTTCCTTTTCTTGTATTTATGTTAGATTTTGATGTCTTTTTGCTTCTTTTGTTAATTTGAGCTCATTTAATCCTGAAAATACAAAAGGAAGACAAAAGCACACTTTTTCCAACATTAGTACTAAAAAAGGGTTAGTTTTATGCCTCATTTGATGAAATTTATATGTTGCATATTTAACACATCAAATACCCCCACACTTGAATCTTTGCTTGTCCTCAAGAAAAACTCTTTAATATGTGGCTATTACACTCCCAAATGGAATGGGTAGGAAATAAGGTTTTTTGGGCTTGTCGTAGAGTGTCGGGATTTCCTAGATTCTTTATTTAGTTTTATTTTTATTTATTTACAATCCTATTCGTCATGATTTATTTAAAACTTTTCATAAGATAAATTACTTATTAGGGCATAACATGCCTCTTTAAAATTCTATTTATATACAAGTTCACATACCTCACGGGGATCACTCAACACTCGGCCGAAAATGTATTTTTGTGGATCACTCGAGAGCGCCATGGAACTTACTCCTACCATAGGCTTGCCAATCAATCAATCCTCCTCCTTTTTAACTTATATACCTTTGTAAATATCAAGAGGACTTTGTGGGTTAAGGGTTAGGCTTGGGTTAAAGGTAGGTGGTTGGGTTGGTGGTTAGTGGTTAGTAGAAAAAGGGCGAAAAGCGTAACAAGTGTCGGTTTTCGTATGACTTTCTATTTTCGTAACTTTTATTTTTTTTATTTATTTATTTTTTTGATGAAGCTATTTATTCAAACAAAGTTATTTTTGATGAACTTGTTTGTTTATTTTCTTTTGCTTCATCATCAACAATTTTTTTTTTGATCATACGAAAAATCGAACTTGTTACTAAAACAAAGGGGTAAAAATGAAAAAGATTTTGGTGGGTAAAAAGGGTGTTTGGTTTGGGTTATGAAATGAAAAGGTTTAGGCTCAAAGGGGCTAACTAGGGGGATTTTGGGTAGGTGGTAAAAAAAAGAAAAATAATGGTGTAGAAATAAAAAGGTTAGTCCTAATACCTCCATCATTTACTTACTCGGGTTTTAAGTTGGTAAGGACCGGGAATGTATCGTCATGGCAAGTTCTAGAGTCGTAAGAACCAAGCGGCTATTCACACAAGAAACGAAAAATGAGCATTTAGTTCTAATGATATGTAATTGTATGCTCAATAAAGGCTCAAAACTCACTTTTATGGGAATGGGTTTTTTATGTGATCAAGTATATATAATCAAATTTTAACTAAGCTTGTTATGACTTTTCATAATTTTCTTATGTTGGTTCTTGTTATCACGACGCTATCGGTTGTAAATTTGTAAAAATATAACCTTTTTTAGAACTTGAAATTCCCGAGTTAAACCTAGACAAGTAAAAAAAAATGAAAATTTTTGAAAAAAATTTGGGGTGATTAGCGGTTCCAATAGAGTTTTGTGTAAGGCTTGTGTTTAGGACTTGCAAGATTCAAGGTTTTAGCATCCCCCCCACACTTAAATTACACATTGTCCTCAATGTGTCCCAAAAATAAGTTTTTAGGTTGATTGAATGAGTAAAAAGGTGTAAAAAGCAAAAAATTTGTGTTACTGGGCGCTGAACACGGCCCCGTGGTGTCCGGGCACGGCCCCGTGTTCAAGTGCCAGTAACAAAATCAAAGCAAGAGAAACAGAAGTCTGGACACGGGGGCGTGTTGGGTGAACACGTCCCGTGTCCAGTTACCTGAACTGGGTCTTTTTCTGCAGACTGTGCAGCACGGGGCCGTGTTGGGTGGACACGGCCCGTGCCGAACTTACAGTAAACGAAGAAATTTGTCGGACGGTTCTGTTTTCCTGCATAGAGTGCTGGTTCAAGTTTCCCTTGCATCATTTGCCATCTCAAGTGTGTTTTATTCCTGAAATTTAAAACTAACTAGAAAACAAGAAAATTAATCTAAACTAAACTAAGGATAGTTCCGCGGAATGCCTCCGTGGTGCGCCACGTTTATAAGGGTCCTTGGCTAGACCTAAAGCCTGGTCACATGTTTCCCAAGTGGGATGTATTGCATCCCATGTTACACCGTCGGAGAGCGTCATCCAAGCTTGAGTCTATGACCTTCATGTAGTTGACCGGGTCTTCTCCCTCTACTTTCTTTCCACATTTAAATTTTACTTCCTCATCCCCAAACTTCAATGTTAAAGTTCCGTCATTCATATCCACCACTGCTTGGGCGGTGGCTAGAAATGGCCTCCAGAGGATGAGAGGGACATCGGTGTCTTCTTCCATGTCTAGGATGACAAAGTCGGTTGGAAAGACGAAATTGTCAACCTTGACCAGCAGATTTTCAGCGACACCTTGTGGAAATTTGACGGACCTGTCGGTGAGTTGTATGCTCATCTTTGTAGGGCTTGTTGTTCCGAGGCCGAGTCGCTTGAACATTGACGTGGGCATGAGGTTAATGCTAGCCCCAAGATCGGCTAAAGCATTACGGACGGGGGACTTCCCAATCGAGCAAGGAATTGTGAAGCTCCCGGGGTCGATTTTCTTTTGTGGAAGTTTGTTGAGTACTAAAGCGGAGCATTCCTCGCCTAAGTTAACTAATTGCAATGATTCAATTTTCCTTTTGTGAGTGAGGAAATCCCTCATGAATTTTGCATATTTAGGCATTTGGGTTAGGACCTCAATAAAAGGAATATTAACATGCAATTGTTTTAGTAAACTTTCGAACTTTGCGAATTGCTCATCGGTCTTTTGACGATTTAACCTACCGGGGTACGGAATTGGATGAGTCTTGGTGGGCTTTTGATTTGTTGAAGGAGCCTTTTCTGGTTGAGGTGTGGGTGAAGTAGTGCTTTGGCGTTGACTTCCTTCAACTGGTGGTAATGGCGCATCCTCGGGACCCACAGTTCGGTTTCTCAACGTGATGAGGTGTACTTGCGCCTTTGGGTTGGTTTCGGTATTACTTGGTAACGCGCCTTGTGGTCTCTCGGAGAAATTTTGAGCTAGTTGATTTAATTGTTCTTCAACGTTTTGAATGCTAGCTTGTTGATTTCTAAAATTCGATTCCAATTGTTGAAATCGATCTGAGTTTTTCTTTTCGGTGTCGGAGATGAGGCGAGATATGGTATCTTCAAGCCTTTCTCTTCCACCTTGTTGTTGAGAGAAATTTTGTGGTTGTTGAAAATTAGTTCGTTGGTTTTGTTGGTTACTACTATTGCCGGGATCTCTCTAACCAAGATTTGGGTGATTACGCCATCCTTGGTTGTAGGTACCCGTTGGAGGACCCGACGGCCTAGGTCTATTATCAATGTAGTTTACCGTTTCTGCTTGTTCATCTAATTCTTTCATACAACTCCAATTTTCATGTGACCCACCACACCCTTCACAAGCCATAACCTAGGCCGTTTTTGTCATTTCTAGCCTTTTGATTTTCGAAGAGAGGGCCTCGATTTGGGGTTGTAAAGAGGTGCTTTCATCAACCTTATGGGCGCCCGGGGCAATAGATTTATTACCTCGGGGAGTGTGCCATTGAAAATTGGTTTGAGCAATTTCCTCAATTTGATTATATATTTCATTTGGGCGACGATTACCTAAAAGTCCCCCGGAGCTTGAATCAAGTGTTTGTCTTGTGTGTGGCAACAACCCATTCTAGAAAGTGGATACTTGTTGCCACACTGCTAGACCATGATGAGGACACTTTCTTAGAAGCTCCTTGAACCTTTCTCAAGTTTCATATAAGGATTCCCCATCCTCTTGTGAGTATGTATTAATTTCAGTCATTAATTTAGCCGTTTTAGCAGGAGGGAAATACTTATATAGAAACTTTTGGGCGAGTTCATCCCAGGTGTTTACCGAGCCAACTGGGAGGGTGTTAAGCCAAGCCTTAGCTCGGTCTTTTAGTGAAAATGGAAACATCCTAAGGCGAATGGCGTCGTTTGATGCTCCATTGATCCGAAAAGTATCACATATTTCCAAGAAATTAGTAATATGTAGATGGGGATCCTTGTCCGCAAGCCCTTGAAAGGTTGGGGAGTTTTGGAGCATTTGTATCAAATGTGGCCGAAGTTCGAAGTTGTTGGCTTCGACATTCGGTGCATTGATAGCGGCGCCGAGATTGCCTACGGTGGGCCGTAGGTAATCCATGAGGGTACGTTGGTCCGCCATTGGAAGTGGGTCCCCCGAAACTTTCTCTTGACTTTTAGCTTTAAGTCTTTTTCTGAGAAAGCGTTCGGGTTCTTCTAGAGGTTCTTTTATGTCTCTACTAGAACTGGAGCTCATGCACTGCGTAGGAGGTTCAAATGTGGCGCCTGGGTTCCAAGTCCTGCAATAAAAACAGAAAAGAACGTTGGTCAGAATGTTCACCACAGCCCCGTGCTCGGTGAACACGGCCCGTGGTCAGAGATACAGTGATTGTTTTCTGGATCCCTGTTACTGGGAGTTGGGCACGGCCCCGTGTTGCACCGACACGGCCCCGTGTTCAGCTCTCTGTAACTCAGAAAATAAAAATTGCCAGTGATGATGCTGGGCACGGCCCGTGTCCGACCAGGCACGGCCCGTGTCCGACCAGGCACGACCCGTGCTGAGCTCTGCAGAAACAGAAAAATTAAGAAAAATCCTAAAAAAAATGAAAAATAAGAAAAACGATTAGGCCGTTGATTCCTAACTTTCTTAAAATCCTTGTGTCCCCGGCAACGGCGCCAAAAACTTGATGCGTGTGAAGTGTTATATATATTAGGTGTATATTTTAAGCCCCTTTAACACTTATCTTTAGCCAAGTTTTAAATTTATAAAACACGATATTTTACTAACACTAAACACACATATGGGCAAGTGCATCCATTGTGAGCGTAGTATAGTGTTGGCAAGATACTGAGGTCGTCCAAGGACACAAGAGCTTTTAGTACCGGTTTATCCTCAACGTCTAATCAAAATAAAAAGTTTAGAAAAATGTTTTTAACTAAGAAAAATAAAAACTAACTAAATGCTGAAAAATAAAATAAAAAGAAAAACAGATAGACAAGATGAATCACTTGGTTCCGACTCGTATCTAGTGTAACCTTTGATTATTTCCGCACTTTTGCACATAATTAAGAGATTATCTTAGTTATTGTAGTAGGCTCCTCTTTTGAAGGTGACGTTACCCTCACCCCGGTAGTTTGAGTCAGCAAGGATACAATCCTAAAAGGGTGGATTATTGGAAGATAATTAATTAAGTTATTAATGCAAATTATGGTAGGCCCCTCTTTTGGAGGTGACGTTACCCTCGACTAAGTAGTCTGAGTCAGCAGGGATACAGTCCTAAATAGCCGGGTTATAGTATTAATAGTAGTTAACTTATGAGGGGATCAAAGAGTTTGGACCCCCGCCATCCAATACAGTTAAGTATTGAAGGAGGTCCTACTAAATTTGACCCAGGTCCATTGCAGGACCTCTAAACGCTGAACAATGGCAAGACCTTTACCAAACTGTTCCCTTAACCCCCGACCAGGTAGCCAACATACCTCCATATAGACCGTGGAGATATGAATGGTGAAAATCTTTTATTTTATATAGACAGTAAAATAATGCCAAGACACTACGGACAAACGATAAGGAAAGATCACCTTCAACATAAGCAACTAGTTATTAAAGTCATTAATACAAAACCAAGTAAAAAGTGCAAAAGATTAGAAATAAAAAGTATTACACTAGACAATTTGTCTTCACCAAGTGATGTAAGAGACTTAGGCAAACATGGCCTTGATTGTCAAGAACTCTTACGATCAATCTTGGATCCCGAGAGGACTCACACACTCTACGATGGACAATGGATGATGGTGGTGGATGATGGTGTTATGGTGGTGGTGGGTGGTGGGTGAAGTGTGAGAGAGGTGGTGTGCCAAGGGATGGTTTGAGCTTGAGCCAAGCACTTCTATTTATAGGCTAAACAGAAGCTCGGGTACGGCCCCGTGTCCAGTGGGCACGACCCCGTGTCCACATCATTCTCTTTCTTCATTTAATGTTGTTTTGTCTTTTTAGTTGACCACGCCCCCGTGTCCGCTGAGCACGACCCCGTGGTGCAGAAGAATCTTTGTACAATGCAGATTTGCTGGATTGTGCGAATCTTATAGTTGACCACGGCCCCGTGTCCGCTGAGCACGGCCCCGTGGTGGGAAATAGAAGCTTCTACCACTTTGTCTTTTCTGCTGACGCTTGGGCACGCCCCCGTGCTGGCTGAGCACAGGGCGTGTTCAGGCTTTTGATCTCTTGTTTTGCTTGGGAAGATGCTGTCGTGGGGTCGGGCATGCCACGTCTTGTTCCTTTTCTTGTATTTGTGTTAGATTTTGATGTCTTTTTGCTTCTTTTGTTAATTTGAGCTCATTTAATCCTGAAAATACAAAAGGAAGACAAAAGCACACTTTTTCCAACATTAGTACGAAAAAAGGGTTAGTTTTATGCCACATTTGATGAAATTTATATGTTGCATATTTAACACATCACCATCCGTCTGGATGACCATCCGCTCAGGTAGTCTGTCTGATACTTTAACTTTATTTTCGCACCATTCGACACTCTGTTCCTAACCAGGTCAGCACTTAGAGGACTTATGTTCTGTTCCCCGCACGTAGGCTGATCCAGCGCTCCCTTCGATCTAATTTAGTAGTGTTTGGTTTTAAGCACCCACTGTGTGTATACTCGATCCCTTTTTGTTTTAAACACTTTTGGGATGCAACATGTATTCTATATCAAAAACACTTGACATTTGACACTCGAAACTTGTTTGAAACATGCTCTACCCGTATTAAACATGAAAACGTGATACTTGAGATACTTGAGACTTTTACGCTATGTGAACGTTTGATTCTTATGTGTAACTCGCCTTAACAATTGTAGTACTATAGGGGTAACACACCTCTCTGTTAATCTTGGGAGTTTTGTTAAGTTTTGATTCTTTTACCTCCACTTCGATGCGTCGAAGTAGGAAAGGCACTTTAACGTGTTGGAAACTTGGGTTATCATATGAACCGCGTAAACTAGCATGCTGAAACTTGTGATATGTATTCGTGTTGGATATGAGTTTTTAAACTATTATGCTACGTATTCAAACTTGTATGCTCGCCAACATTTTTGTTGATTATATTTTAATACATGTTGCAGGTTGATAAGTTTGGATGCTGAAGAAAACAAGCTAGGATGATGCTTAGAAACCCATCTTAGTTAATTAGACAAATTCAAACAATATTTGAATCATGATGTTATTTTGATACTTATTGTGGTTGTGGAATTTTGGTTGACGTTTTAGACTTATTTATGAAATTTGCTTAATCTTTATCGAAACAAATAGTGTCGTCGAAACAAATAGTGTCGTGGATTCTCTTGAGCAATCTGATTCGCTTAGTGCCGCACCACGATGTTTCCGCCATCGGTTGGGGTGTGACTGATTGGTATCAGAGCCATAACTATAGGGAATTAGGAAAAGTAGGATTGCTTTGCCCTAGTCTATAGTTCTAGGAGCTTTGACTCTTATTTGTTGTTTAAAACTTATGCATTCTACCGTACATGCTTCCTAGCAAACACTTCCTTATTAAACTTACATGCCTTTCCTAAGGCTAACACAATACACACTTGGATGCTTTGAGAGCACTTTCGAAACGACTCATTAAAACAAGGGTGATTCCCGCCTTTGATGACGACTTTCACTCAGCAGTGTTTGTATTTTTGCATGAGATTTACCCTCAAGTTAGGAGTGACATCCAAACCTTGCAGGGAAATTTCCATATCATATTCTAGTAGGTCATATCTTTTGATAAGTATCGACAACATTAGGGTACGATGTTGTCAAGTTAGAGGTGAAAACTCGCATCTTGATAACTAGTCCCACTCTTTGATTTCCAGTCTCGCCAAAGTCTCGAAATTTCCCAATCAATTAAGGACGCGTAGTGACCGAAAGGGAAAATATCGTAGGCCTAACATCGATTAACGTATTTGTCTAAGTACGCCAAAGCACGTTGCCTTAATTCGAAAAGGAACTCGATTTACTTTGGTTAGTCGACGTTTCTCTACCCGAAACAATCCTATGTTTAACAAGCCTATCTTTTATGTTGTCGCGATTTACATGTGGTTTTATACTTGATACTTTGTTGTTTTGAAACTTTTACATGAATCGCACGTATCTCCGCAGTCTAAAACAGTAATGATAATCTCTCGAGAACGAACTAAATTTATTATGCTTTATTCATATGTATTCTACTACGTGGGAATCTTGATTAAACTATGAGAAACATGATTATGCAGTGTGAACCAACTTGATTAAACAATGTGAAACTTGTTGAACGTTTTGTGAAACAACCTGAGTCTTTTGTGCAATCACGTGAAACTTTATGCTATGCTACGTGTATGTGAAACTATGTTTAAACAAGACGTTATGATCAAGGCTCACCCGATCCTTACTTTGACTCTTTAGATGTCATCAAGTCATCTTTCCAACCCACACAAGAGGTCAAAGGCCAACACCCAGAAGAAGATGATGTCTTTTATGGCCGACCAGATTGCACGCATTGTTCCCAAGATTGTCACTGAAATCCAGGGATCAAACACTCCTCCCTCCTTTGTTGACTCTAAAGCAGTCCAGCCTAAGCCTGTGAGCCTCAACTACAAACACGTTGTCTCTTGCAACCCTAAGCCTTTCACGGGCAGTGATGGGGTGACTGCAATGCTGGAGTGGTTCGACAACATAGAAGTTACTTTCATCAACAGTGAGTGCCCTGAATATCTAAAGAGTAGGAGTGCAACTGGCATGTTTCAAGGCAGAGCTCTGGAATGGTGGACAAATGAAAGAAACATCCGCTCCAACAATGAATCTTATGCTTTACCATGGGCCAAGGTTAGGGAGATGATGATGCTCGAATTCTGCCCTTCGCATGAGGAGCAGAAACTTGAGGATGAATTCTGACATCTGAAACAAGTTAGAGATGACAATCTGGCTTACACTACCCGTTTTAAGCAACTCAGCATCATCGTGCCACATTTAGTGTCTACTCCTAAGCGCATGATCACCAAGTACATCCATGGGTTACCTCCTGCTATGCGTGAAGCCATTGAAGCAGCTCAACTCGACTCAATTGAAGAAGTTTACCGTCTTGCAGCAAGTTTAAATAACAACTGTGTTCGTGATAAACAGTTCGGAAACTCTGCTCCCTCGAAACCAGCTAACCAGATTACCCAGCAGCCAAGTGGCAGCAAGAACAAGAAACGAAAGTCTCAAGGTTCTGGCTGCAACGCAATTATCCCTACTGCAAATTCAAACCCTGTTGGCAATGCTATTGTGCCTGCTGCTACTCCAAACCCTCCTGCTCCAGAAAACACCAAGAAGTCGTACACTGGGGTTCATCCCAAGTGTGCCACTTTCAACTATCATTACCCTATCAACTCAGCTTTTCATCTGTGTACCAACTGCAATCGCTATGGTCACACAACCCCTTACTGCCGTCAAACCAATCAGGTTCAGCAAGCACCACCTGCTCAGCCAGCTCAACCAGCTCAGCAGAACCCCAAACCAGCAAACAACGTGCGAGCATGCTACAAGTGTGGGGACACCACTCATCTCCGTCCCCAATGCCCCAAGATAAATCAGGAGCAACAACAAGCCGCTTGAGGGCAAGCGTTTAACATCAATGCAAATCAGGCGCGTAACGGCAATGACATCGTTAATGGTACGTTTCTCATTAATAATCTTTACGCTTCGATACTATTTGATACTGGTGCCGACAGATGCTTTGTGTCCGTAGAATTTGAATCTTTGTTAAACTGTGCACGCTCTAAACTACCTAAGTCGTTCTCTGTCTAGATTGCCGATGGTAAATCTATTCTAGTTGATTCTGTCCTCCGTGATTGTTCCCTGACTCTTAATGATCACGTTTTCACTATCGACCTCATACCCATGCAATTGGGTAGCTTTGATATCATAGTCGGCATGGATTGGTTGCGTAAGAACCATGCTGAAATCGCTTGTCATGAGAAATACGTTCGTTTACCTCTTCCGTCTGGTGATACTTTACACGTCTATGGAGACCAACCTTCTAGGGGACTGAAGTTGATGTCCTGCACTCAAGCGAATAAATGCTTACGAATACAGTACTTTGCCTTCTTGGACCACATAGTGGAACAAAAAGGTAAGGGAAAGAGCGTAAGTGATGTTCCAGTAGTGTGTGATTTCCCTGATGTCTTTCCTGAAGATCTTCCTGGTCTCCCTTCTCCTTGATCTGTTGATTTTCGCATTGATCTCATACCTGGTTCGAATCCTGTTGCCAAAGCTCCGTATCGAGTTGCACCCTCTAAGATGCAAGAATTATCTAGTCAACTACAGGAACTACTCGACAAAGGCTTTATACGTCCAAGTACCTCACCTTGGGGTGCTCCTATGTTATTCGTCAAGAAGAAAGATGGTTCGTTTCGCAGTGCATCGACTACCGTGAACTTAATAAACTCACCATTAAGTATCATTATCCTCTTCCCCGTATTGATGATCTATTTGACCAACTACAAGGCGCAAGCTGTTTCTCTAAAATCGACCTTCGATCTGGTTACCATCAGCTCCGTGTCCTCGAAGAAGATATCCCCAAAACTACATTTTGCACTCGTTATAGACACTACGAGTTTGTGGTTATGCCTTTTGGTTTGACCAACGCACCGGCCGTGTTCATGGACCTTATGAACCGTGTTTGTAAACCTTACTTGGTTCGTTTTGTGATAGTCTTTTTTGATGATATTCTTATTTATTCAAAAACCCGAGCTGATCATGAACGATATTACGCCTCATGTTAGAACTTTTACTTGGTGAACGCTTATACGCAAAGTTCTCTAAGTGCGAATATTGCATCAATGAAGTACAATTTCTCGGGCACGTCGTTAGTAAACAAGGAATCCATGTTGACCCTTCCAAAATCGAAGCAGTGAAGAATTGGAGTACGCCTAAATCTGCATCTGAGATTCATTCATTCTTAGGATTGGCGGGTTATTGCCGTCGATTCATCTCGGACTTTTCAAAGATCACCATTCCTCTTACATCATTGACTCAGAAGGAGAAACCTTTTGCTTAGGTTCCTGAGCTAGAGGAATCCTTTCAAACTCTTAAAAACTTGCTCTGTAACGCTCCCATACTTGCTCTCCCTGATGGGAATGATGATTTCATGGTATATTGCGATGCCTCGAACCGTGTCCTGGGCTGTGTGCTCATGCAGCAGGACAAGATCATCGCTTATGCCTCCCGACAACTCAAAATACATGAGAAAAACTATACTACCCATGATTTAGAGCTTGGCGCGGTTGTTTTTGCGTTAAAGATCTGGCGACACTACCTATATGGTACTAAGTGTGTGGTTTTCACTGACCATAAGAGCCTGCAACACATCTTTAACCAGAAGGAACTGAATATGCGTCAGCGACGATCGGTGGAGTTGCTTAACGACTACGACTGCGAGATTCGCTACCATCCTGGCAAGGCGAATGTCGTGGCCGATGCTCTAAGTCGTAAGACTCATGTTAGTATCATCCGCTGTTCTCAGATCACTAATGATCTTCATGCTTGTATCCGCGAAGCCCAATACTCGTCAGCCAACGAAGGTAGTCTAATCGTTGAAATACGAGGTGTGTCCACTGATCAACTTGAAACAAGGTCTGATGGACTTCGATACTATCTCAATCGCATCTGGGTGCCAGATTGCGACAATCTTCGTGAGCTCATTATGAATGAGGCTCACAAATCCCGATACTCTATTTATCCTGGTGCTGATAAGATGTACCATGACTTGCGTATGACTTATTGGTGGCCTGGTATGCAAAAGGATATCGCCGCATACGTCTCGAAGTGCCTTACTTGCTCAAAAGTCAATGCAGAACATCAACGTCCTTCAGGTCTTCTTGAACAACCCGAAATCCCCGTTTGGAAATGGAATAACATAGCTATGGACTTTATAACTAAACTACCTCGTACACCTGCTGGTCATGATAGTATATGGGTAATCATTGACCGATTGACCAAATCAGCCCACTTTCTTCCTATCCGTGAAGATTTCAAATTGGAGAAACTTTCTCGAATCTACACTGATGAAATCACATGTCGTCATGGTATACCCATTGACATCATCTCTGACCGCGGTGCTTGTTTTACTTCACACCTTTGGCAAACTTTTCAGTCCGCTATGGGTTCTCACTTGAATCTTAGTACAACCTTTCATCCTCAAACGAATGGACAGACTGAACGCGCTATTCAGACCCTAGAGGATATGCTCCATTCTTGTGTCATCGACTTTGGTGGTAATTGGCATGTACATTAACCAGTGATCGAGTTCCCGTACAACAACAGCTATCATTCTAGTATTCAGATGGCTCCTTTCGAAGCTTTATACGGTCGCAAGTGCTGATCTCCTCTTAGTTGGCATGAGATTGGTGACAAGCAACTTACTGGCCCTGAAATCATTCAAGAGACGACGGGTAAGATCCTTCAAATCCGCGATAACTTGATCAAGGCTAGGAGCAGACAAAAGAGCTATGCTGACAGAAGGCGAAAACCTCTGGAATTCAATGTTGGAGATCACGTTTTGCTCAAAGTATCTCCTTGGAAAGGAGTAATACGTTTTGGTAAAAAGGGAAAGCTTGCCCCTCGAGATGTGGGTGCCTTCAAGATTCTCGAAAGGATTGGAAAGGTGGCTTACCAACACGATTTACCTCAAGAGCTTATCAATGTACATCCGATGTTCCAGGTATCTAATCTTAGGAAGTGCTTAGCCGATGAGGAACTTCAAGTTCCCATCGAAGAGTTGCAAATAAACGAGACTCTTCATTTTATGGGAATGATGATTTCATGGTATATTGCGATGCCTCGAACCGTGTCCTGGGCTGTGTGCTCATGCAGCAGGACAAGATCATCGCTTATGCCTCCCGACAACTCAAAATACATGAGAAAAACTATACTACCCATGATTTAGAGCTTGGCGCGGTTGTTTTTGCGTTAAAGATCTGGCGACACTACCTATATGGTACTAAGTGTGTGGTTTTCACTGACCATAAGAGCCTGCAACACATCTTTAACCAGAAGGAACTGAATATGCGTCAGCGACGATCGGTGGAGTTGCTTAACGACTACGAATGCGAGATTCGCTACCATCCTGGCAAGGCGAATGTCGTGGCCGATGCTCTAAGTCGTAAGACTCATGTTAGTATCATCCGCTGTTCTCAGATCACTAATGATCTTCATGCTTGTATCCGCGAAGCCCAATACTCGTCAGCCAACGAAGGTAGTCTAATCGTTGAAATACGAGGTGTGTCCACTGATCAACTTGAAACAAGGTCTGATGGACTTCGATACTATCTCAATCGCATCTGGGTGCCAGATTGCGACAATCTTCGTGAGCTCATTATGAATGAGGCTCACAAATCCCGATACTCTATTCATCCTGGTGCTGATAAGATGTACCATGACTTGCGTATGACTTATTGGTGGCCTGGTATGAAAAAGGATATCGCCGCATACGTCTCGAAGTGCCTTACTTGCTCAAAAGTCAATGCAGAACATCAACGTCCTTCAGGTCTTCTTGAACAACCCGAAATCCCCGTTTGGAAATGGAATAGCATAGCTATGGACTTTATAACTAAACTACCTCGTACACCTGCTGGTCATGATAGTATATGGGTAATCATTGACCGATTGACCAAATCAGCCCACTTTCTTCCTATCCGTGAAGATTTCAAATTGGAGAAACTTTCTCGAATCTACACTGATGAAATCACATGTCGTCATGGTATACCCATTGACATCATCTCTGACCGCGGTGCTTGTTTTACTTCACACCTTTGGCAAACTTTTCAGTCCGCTATGGGTTCTCACTTGAATCTTAGTACAACCTTTCATCCTCAAACGAATGGACAGACTGAACGCGCTATTCAGACCCTAGAGGATATGCTCCATTCTTGTGTCATCGACTTTGGTGGTAATTGGCATGTACATTAACCAGTGATCGAGTTCCCGTACAACAACAGCTATCATTCTAGTATTCAGATGGCTCCTTTCGAAGCTTTATACGGTCGTAAGTGCTGATCTCCTCTTAGTTGGCATGAGATTGGTGACAAGCAACTTACTGGCCCTGAAATCATTCAAGAGACGACGGGTAAGATCCTTCAAATCCGCGATAACTTGATCAAGGCTAGGAGCAGACAAAAGAGCTATGCTGACAGAAGGCGAAAACCTCTGGAATTCAATGTTGGAGATCACGTTTTGCTCAAAGTATCTCCTTGGAAAGGAGTAATACGTTTTGGTAAAAAGGGAAAGCTTGCCCCTCGAGATGTGGGTGCCTTCAAGATTCTCGAAAGGATTGGAAAGGTGGCTTACCAACACGATTTACCTCAAGAGCTTAGCAATGTACACCCGATGTTCCAGGTATCTAATCTTAGGAAGTGCTTAGCCGATGAGGAACTTCAAGTTCCCATCGAAGAGTTGCAAATAAACGAGACTCTTCATTTTATGGAAAAACCGGTCGAAATCATGGACCGAGGTACCAAGCGATTGAGGCGCAGCAAAATTTCCATAGTTAAAGTACGATAGGAAGGAAAGCGTGGTGCCGAATTCACTTGGGAGTTCGAGAGTGAAATGAAAACCAAGTATCCACAGCACTTCGAGCAGTCTTCCTCTTAGATTTCAGGGGACGAAATCTCCTAAAGGAGAGGAGACTGTAACGCCCCGCGTTTCGAAACTTTTAACTTTTGGCAAGTCTCGTCGTACTTCCTACTTTGTGATACTTAATGAAACTATTTGAATCTTAATCGCGTTAAACTATGTGAAACTTATACTCTATGTGATGATTTTGTAATTCTTTTATGATAATTTAAACATGAACAATATGAATCTTGACTCTTGTGATGCTAGAAACTTGACACTTGATACTTATTGAACGAGAAACTTGATACTTATTGAACGAGAAACTTGATACTTATTGAACGAGGAACTTGATACTTATTGAACGAGAAACTTTGGTACTTGGTTGAACGAGAAACTGGCTTACACGTAACTTGAAACACGAAAACTTCTTCTGTATTTATGATACTTGAACACTTAGACGTAATAATACTCTATGTAATGACTACACACAATAATACGCAACGCAACGTTGAACCTAACTCGCAAAATGAACCAAGGTCAGAAAACTCGCCTTAACAATTGTAGCACTATAGGGGTAACACACCTCTCCGTTAGTCTTGGGATTTTTGTTAAGTTTTGATTCTTTTACCTCCTCTTCGATGCGTCGAAGTAGGGACGACACTTTAACACGTTGGAAACTTGAGTTATCATATGAACCGCGTAAACTAGCATGTTGAAACTTGTGATATGTATTCGTGTTAGATATGAGTTTTTAAACTATTATGCTAGGTATTCAAACTTGTATGCTCGCCAACATTTTTGTTGATTGCATTTTAATACATGTTGCAGGTTGATTAGTTTGGATACTGAAGAAAACAAGTTAGGATGATGCTTAGAAACCCATCTTAGATAATTAGACAAATTCGAACAATATTTGAATCATGATGTTATTTTGATACTTATTGTGGTTGTGGAACTTTAGTTGACGTTTTAAACTTATTTATGAAATTTGCTTAATCTTTATCGAAACAAATAGTGTTGTGGATTCTTTTAAGCAATCTGATTCGCTTAATGCCGCACCCCGATGTTTCTGCCATCGGTTGGGGTGTGACAATAATAATAACTATCAGAATTTGAGAGAGAGAATTCGATTTTAATCGATTGAACAAATGAGGCCGAAGCCCCTTTATATAGGCCTGACGAGGGGTCTCTCGCGCCCCGCGAGAGATATAGAGTTGGCCTTCGCGGCCCGCAAGAGCATTAAGGGCGGTCATAGGCTTGGCTAGTCATTGGCCTAGCTTCGCCTAGTCATCAGGCACGTGGCACCATGCAGTGTCGAGCAAGCAAAGGTCCTCGTGCCCCTCGACAGACTCTGGCGTCTAAGTCGCGGCCCGCGAGCGACTCCTAAACTATGTTTTTCTTGATCTTTATAAGTATAAGGGTATTTTGGGTTCGTTTCTCGCATACGGGGTATCTTTAGGAACGTTTAGGGTTACGTTAAGGGTTCTAGGAGGGTTGTTATAGAAGTTTAGGAGTAAATTGCACAAAACGTCCTTTAAGTTTTACCAGTCTTGCTGGTTTCAGCCTTAATCTTTAAAAGTTGCCAAAACCAGCCTGTAAGATTAGTTTTGTTGCAGGTTTCATCCTTTATCACTAACCCAGTTACTAATCCATCTTAAATGGACTCACATGCATAGCATGTGAGGGTAAAACCGTCTTTTCATGGCTTGTGATATTATTAAAACCCTAATCTCCCTCTCTCTCCACTTTCTTCATCTTCAACCTCCAAAACCACTGTAGCTTCAACCATCACAACCACCGCCACCACCACCGTTGACCATCAAAATCCACCACCCAAATCCTCCAATTCTTCACCCTCACCACGCAATTTCAGCCCCGCCTTCTCATATCACCATTACACCACCTCTAACTCCTCCAATTCAACACGCACCCCTGTTTCTCGAACCATGTCTCTACCCACCCCTTTAATCCACCACCACCCATTTTAACGGCGACTCCAACCACTTCGTTTCCCTCATCTCCACCACCTACGGCTCCCTTTCCGCTGTTGACGCCGCCACCAACAATTTCAAAGTCAAATGAGGTTGTTGATGTTCTGGGATTGTATTAGAGCATGTGTAATGGGGCAATTTCAATTATAAACCCCCCTTCTACCCCCTGAATCAATTCGTCATCTCGCGAGGAAGAAGCAATTTCAATTATAATCTTTTCTCCCTCTCATCCAATCATCATCTGGTGTCCATTGCCCAAATCAATTCGACACTGGTGTTCACCAAATCTCTCATTTCAACTCAGAGATCCACCGTCGCACGAGCCGTGATTTTTTCCCTTATTTTGATGAATTGATTGAATGTTTTGTCCATTTATCTGGGTGAATACATGTGGTAACAACAAGAGACTGATTACAGAGTATACAAAGTTGTTTGAGATTAAATGAAAAAAAGAAAATTAATGATTAGGAGTTTTTGAGGGTTGAAGCTATGGTAGTTTTGAAGGTTGAAGATGAAGGTTGTTTGTGAGATGGGTGAAGCAATTGAGTAATTGACTACTGCATTTGTGTTCTGATGAGATGGGATTACTGATTGAAGACCAAATTCAGATGAGGCTGTTGATGTTCTGGGATTTTATTAGGGTTTTAATAACATCACAAGCCATGAAAAGACTATTTTACCCTCACATGCTATGCATGTGAGGCCATTTAACATGGATTAGTAATTGGGTCAGTAATAAAGGATGAAACCCTCAACAAAATTAATCTTAAAGGCTGGTTTTGGCAACTTTAAAAGATTAAGGCTGAAACCAGCAAGATTGATGAAACTTAAAGGACGTTTTGTGCAATTTACTCGAAGTTCAGAGGAAGTAATATCAACCTTTAAATCTCATTTGATTCAAAGAACTAATCAAATTCAAAGAGAACACAAGTTATATTTTGAGATCTATTGTGTGCATTCTTTTTTGCTTTCGTTTTTTAAAGGCGGTGGAATAATTTCATTCAGGGGCGGACCCAAGCCCAGTCCAAGGTGGGCGGGCGCACCCCCGGGGAAAAAAAATTAGTGCTAAGTTCTGTCGAAAATCCCGTTCGTACCCCTTGGAATTTTTCGTCCGCACCCCTTGGAATTTTTCGACCGCACCCTTGAAATTTTTCGTCCGCACCCCTTAGGTAAAAAGTGTTATCAATTTATATTTTAATTTTTTTTAGTAAACTCTTATTTAAAAAAAATACTACCTAAATTATATTACTTTTAATACCTAACTAACTAAACCCAAATACCCATACCTTTACTCACTTATAATTCCTAACTAGCTAGCCCACTAAGTCTTAGCCCATTAACCAAACCCAACAATATTTCAAAATATAATAAAATAATTAAAGCCCAAAACCTTTAGAAATTATCTCCGGCTCTCTCTCTCTCTTGCGTCCCTACACTGCCAACGAACAACATCACCAAGCGACAAAAGTCCAGCAGCCGGCGACCACCGTAATCAGCCACCATACCACCGTCGTTTGACACCAAAAAATAACCGGAATCCGAACACGGGTAAGTTTCTTTGTTATTTTGATGATTTTGGTTGATATTATAGGAGAAAAAAAGGGTAATAAAGTTGTTAAATGGGTTTGAAATTTTGTGTGTTTTGATGTTGTTTATGGTTGTTTAGATGATTTTTAGGGTGATTATGTTATTTATATATTTTTATGGTGATTATGTTGCTTATATATTTTTAGGGTGGTTACAACTTACGTTATGTTTTCTAGGGCTTGAATAGTTGAAAATTAAAATTAAAATTGAAACATTATGTTATGGAGCGATGAACTTATGTTATATAGAGAAAGAATTGCTTAAGAAATTAGTTTTAGATGATGTTTTGGATATATTTCAAAAAAATGAAAACCCGTAGGGCGTCGACGTTTTAATTATGTTTGTAACAAGGTTTGACATGTTTTTGATGATTATATAAATTTAGTTTGATGTTCGTTTGTTTTACACGAACCGCCCGACCCGATACGAACCGATTTTTTTACTTATATATCTAGGGGCCTAAAATTTTTAAAAATGTTCCGCACCCACATGGAAAAATTCCTGAGTCCGCCACTTATTTCATTAATATGAAGTAAGCTAGAAACAAGAACATGATTGAGACTTACATAATATTGAAATTACACCAATTGAACAACTCTAATACTTACAGTTTTAACCAATTTTTCACACAAAGGAACCCAATTGTTTTGATCTCTTCAAGAAACTTTGCAACAGAGGCTCCCTTACTTGAGAATACGAACTCATTGCGTGCTTTGCAATTGGTTTTTTGCTCTAATGCTTGCAGTATCTTTTTTGACAACAACAAAACAATGTCTGTTCATAAACACAATTTCCAACTTTTAATTCAACTTTTTAGCATGTCTTTGAGTTTATCTCTAGTCTAAATAATATAACAGATCTTAATCCAGTTACTCAAAACAACTAAAGCCCATTGATGATGTTGAAAAAACCAACAAACCTCAATCCATTCTATATAATTGGGGCTCTCTTTTCTGTTTTTGTTTTCGTGTGTGTGTGTGTGTGTTGGGGTAGGGGATATTTTGGGTGTTTCCACCTCAGTTACTATGTCATCACAAGTGGAACAGGAGATTAAAACGCTTATAGCTTGGTGATTTAACTAGGTTTGGCAAAACGAGCCGGGGCAAGTTGGGTCACGGGTTAAACCGAGTTCAACATGTCATTTTTTATTTAGTTAAATTTGGTTTGCGTCAAAATGAGTTTACACTCGTTAGTGTAAAACTCTTCTCGTCTTATTGTTTTATCATAAATGTTGGTATTTGACAAATTTTACAAGTTAAAACATTAAAGTAACATATATGACGAATAATTAAATAAAATAGTAAAACTGAAATTAAATAAATTTGATAATGTTTAATAACTTATTAAATGATCCTTGATAACAAAATCTACCGAAAACAAAATTTTTATTGATTATTTAGTTATACTAATATAAAAACGTAAAAGAAAATATTTTAAAAAATGTAATTCGAGACTAGACTTTAGATTCTATTGTTAAATTTGAAAAGTATAAGTGATAAACTTAAAAATCAACCAATCAGAGTGTGTCACGTCAATCAGTGAAGAATGTTTAAACTATGCTGAAAAGTGTTGGCAATTGTTAGACACTTGCTGAAGTGGTAAACTTTTTTTTTTTTTTAATTTAAGATAAAATGGAAAAAACATCAAACTTTTATAAAAAAAAAAGCATTACATTAAAATCTAAGTTTAAAAAAACTAAAAATTACAAGGCCATCCATATTTTTTTGCGATCTCACGTTTTCTAGCGAGTGTGATTTCCAACATCGAAAGGGTGAACATTGTCGTGAGGCCGATTAAACGTCTCCAAGTCTTGTCGTACATTGTTTGTCGCAATGCCTCTCGTTGCTCATCCGCCAAGGTCAAGTATTTTTCTTCTCGTATACGTTTAATATCCATTAACTCTTTTTTCATGGCCTTGTATTCATCGAATCTACCGGTTACATCTCTTGGATCTTCGTTTCTTGAAGACGACCCTTTGTCCTTTTTCTCCTTTCTCTTTTGTTGTCTTGGCGAGGGATCCTCGTTTATGTCGGGAATACCGCTCGAGACTTCAACATTCGGTGTATCCGCTCTATAATTTCCCGAATCCGAAGACTTTCTTTTTTGACTCGAGCCGGAGCTTTTGATTTGTTCTAACAACCTCCCAAGCCGCAATATGAGCAAAGTCATATCCTTCTTTGCTTTTGTAATCCTTTAGCGCTTGCTTCATTACAAAAGCATCGTCACTCCCGCTAGGACGTAAACGATCTTAAAATAATAAATTATCAACAATTAATCCAAATACTTCATTAAAAAATAAACCGGATATAAATAATAAAGTATACCGCTTGATGATATAAACCGTTGAATGTGTTCAATTTTGTTTGCATCGCGAGCCATTTTGAACGAACTTGGTGGTGGGTTCGGTTACTTCCTCCGACCGTTTGATTGAAGTGGTTTAGAACTCGCTTCCAAAAACCATCCGCCTTTTGTTGATTGCCTTTCTTTTTATTCAAAGTGCAATGAACATAAGCCTTTGCCAACGCCTCTTCTTGTTTAGGCGTCCAATTTTCCCGTTTCCCGTTTCGCTTTTCCTCTTCTTTCCGGTGCGGCTTCATTTTGGTTCACGGGATTTTCTTGAACCGCAACATCTTCATCCTCATCATAATGTTGCTCTTGGGTATCCGGCACGAACTCTTCATCGGAGTCATCTTGTATGTCTCTCGGTGATTGTGAGCTTGGGGTTTGAAAAGCAAACGGGTCAAAAGCATTTTGGGCGTTTAGGGAGTAATCATAATAACCGGGTCGAACCATCGTTGGACCGTGTTGCATCCAATTTTGGAGGGGTTGGCTATCATAACCGAAATTTGGATGCATGGGTTGGTTAAAAAAATGGAGGTTGGGTTGGATTCGCAAACCCAAGTTGGGGATGAAACGGCACACTAGAACCACCCGAACCACCGCGTTTATCTTGAGCCCTCGCCTTCGAACCGGACCCTACATTTTTTTTCTTGCCTTCATCTTTTTTTGAGCCTTCCATTTTTTTGAAAAGTTTTGAAAGATTGAGTGTGAATTGTAGCGAATATAGAGGTTGAGTTTGTTTGGTGAAAATGGAAATGAATTTGTTTAATTTATAAAGTTAAAAATTGATTTTTTTTTATTAATGTCAACGGCTATATAGCCGTTTGAAAACAACTTTCCCGAGCGGCAACATGTCCCCGATCGAGATTCACACCGCGCGACAAAGGGATAGACGGCCGTGTTCCAGAGCGGCAAACCCCCTTTGCTGATCCCCTTTGCCGCCCACTCCCCTAATGGAGCAATACATTCAGACATCTTTCAGGGTACAAATGTAAATTCAATATTGTATTTCTCATCTTCATATATTTAGTTGGTGTATGAGTTTGTAATTCTAATAAACGTAAAACATAAGAGCACATCAAATGTCAACATTACAGAACATTCGAGTCAAGTCTAAAAGAAATATTTAAATTTCCAAAGTATGAAAACAAAATTAGCCATCAATTTACAAGTTTAAGTTGATAGACTAAAAGTAGATACTAACTCAAAAGTTCAAAGCTTAATAATAATAAAAATTAACAAAGTCTGATGCATAGGTTCCAACTCCTAGTAGCTCTCATCACACAACCCCAACAAATGTCATTTACATGCTGCGAAACACGATTAGTGATCACTTATAATTGGGACACGAAATATGTTCCAAACAAAAATATAGCAGAGACACGGTTAGTAGCGATTACCTTGTTATCCGGAACAGTTCAATCTGGAAAATGAGACAGTGAACGGCTGCAATAAGTGATCTTGGTGTCTGATGGTAGTTGGTCGGTTTCACAGCAGTGGTGAAGGTAGTGAATGTCGATGTTACGAGTAAGGGTTCATAAGATTTAAACGTGATGCAAATTTATAAGGTTTATTAAATGATCAAAGGGTTGTTACGACGATTAAATATTGTAAAACTATGAACATGAAACATAGGGGAAAAATTGCAATCTCAATACAAATACAATTTAAATATCACAAGAGAAAAGAAATATATCATATAAGTTTTTTACATAATTCCTTGAATATCAATTCTAAGAAAACATACATCACCAACACATAGATTTGGGGAAAATGACAATAGGACACTTGATGGAATCACCTGAACTTTGATTGATTTCTTGAAACCGGATGGATCACCCGAACTTTTTTGATTAATGGTGGATTTTGGAAAATCATCCTTTAGGAGACTCATGCTGTGAGTGCCTATGTTATTCTTAGCTCTATGTAGCAGGATGCCGGGTATCTATAGGTTTTGAACAAGAACGTAAAACCATACCACTCAAGTTGTCCGTTAGACCCAACAATACGCAGACCTTTCAATTGAAAAATGCTCTGTGGAAGATGCCTTATCCCTGCCCCTTCTATTTTAACACCTTCAGACATTTTAAAAGTCCAAATTACTCTGGCAATTTCTTAACTCGAATACAATTGGGGAGAAGTAAAGTTCCTAAGTGTTTCATTTTACAGATGTTGTTTGGAATATCTGGTAAGAATATACAATCTGTTAAGTCTAACTTCTCTAAAGACTTTAATCTCTCAAGATCCTCGGGTAACTGCTCAAGATGCTGACAAGAATTAAGGTTGAGATATTTTTAGATGTTTGAACAAACAAATGCTATTAGAAAGATGCCTAATCTCTTTCAAAGACAAAGCTAGATTCTCTAGTCTTTCTAAGTTCTTGAGACTAGTCAGCCCAAGGTTAAGGTTAGAACAACTTAGGTTGAGGAATTTGAGCTTTTTACATTTAACGGGTACGTGGAGTTCTACAAATTCATTACATCCTCCAAGATCTAAGTTCTCTAGACTTGGAGTCATCCTAAGGTTAAGGTTCCTCACCTTAGTTCCACTTAGGTCGAGAAATTTGAGCTTTAAACATTCAACGTGCATGTGGAGTTTTGCAAAGTCCTTACATCCTTTAAGATCTAACTTCTCTAGGCTTGGAGTCATCCCAAGGTTAAAGTTACTCACCATAGAATAACTAAGGTCGAGGACTTTGAGATTTGGACATTCAACAAGCATTAGGAGTTCTAAGAAGAGGCCACATCCGTTCAGATTTAATGTTTCGAGATAAGGACACTTATTGAGAACATTGAGTTGTACAAGGAACTAAGAACTTTTGAGATCTAAAGTCCGAAGATTTGGAGTCATCCCAAGGTCAAAGGTTCTCAACTTTGAATACCGGAGTTCGTTCGAGGAACCTAAGCTTATTAAGAACCTGTCATAAGAGGATGAAATGAATATTAGAGCAACGGCGATATATAGCATAATAATGAATTGCGCAAAACGAATAATCGACTACTATTCGGTCTTTCTTTCTCCCATTTCACATAGTTGAGATATATTATTGTGAGACATTTTATGGTTAACGAGGTTATTTGCTTAAAATGTTTTAGGTAAACACCCAAATGGGTAATAGACCAATATAGAAATTGTAGAGTATTTGGTAAGTATTGGTCTTGATCAATTTCCCTTGCATTTCGTAATTATTCACATAAAGTAATCTAAGCTCTTTCATCTTTCTAAGACCTTTCATAATTATAGCATAATTATAGCTGGAGAGAGATCCGAACCCTGCAATTTCATACTTCTAGTTGCTTCACTACCCTGTAAATAAAAGGCTGGCATAAAATTTGTCTTTAAAAATAAAATCGTGTCAATTTTTCGCATGACACATAACCACAAACCATACCAATTTTCGCATGACACATAAACACAAACCATAATTAACCAGTATTTCTTCAATTTCCTTGCGAACCCATAATCTGCTATGTCTGTTAGGCTCTTCAGGGTTTGCAAACAACGGACAATGTTCATTCCCATTTCTTCAATATGGTCATGCAAGAACAACTGGTCATAACAAGATACAATCAAAGATTTTTGCTCAAAGAACTCTTAAACCTATTTTAGCATGATATCCACAACTTTCAAGTACTCTGATTGCTTTATTCTTTTCTTCACCTTTTAGTATGCATGCAACATCTAGCTAGGAACATTTCTTTGTGATCATTCTCGAGACCAATATAGCTTAGTTCCAACCTTTTTAAAGTTTGTTCTAAAGGAATCGTTTGTAGTCTATCTAGGGCATCTGCCCATTCACACTCAGTTTTACCACAAAGAGATGAACCCAAAACTTTGATTGTTAAGGGAAGACCGGCAGCATAATGTACAACTTTTTTTAATAGCTCTATATACCCTTAAGTCGGGCTCTCTCTTCCAAATGCATACCTATTAAAGAGACAAATTGCTTCCTAATGTGACAGTAGATTGACATCATGAATAAAATTTACTCGGTGTGCAACCTGTTGAGGATCAGACGACATATATGCAGCGGAACTTGATGATACATTTGAATTGTGTGTGGGATAAGGATTATCATTAACAAGAGATCCGAATTTCATATTCATGATGAAGTAACAACGATGATCAGTGAATTGATTATGCGGACAATTCTTAGAAGAAACAAGAAAAGTCTTGGTACCGGATATTGTTTCCGGTGACATCAATATATACATATGAGTTTTGGCGGTTCGGGAATTGGCGGGTAACTGTTCTTGACAGTTATTTGAAAAGCTTTCCCGCTTATCCACCGATTATTACATAATTATATCAATAACTAACTAATAAGTAGTTCTAAATATATATCCGAATATTAATAATAACATATAAACATAACTTAGTTTAATAATTCTAACATAACCCCCTTTAAACTAGGTTATGTTTACGAGCTTGATCCAGTATGCTACGATTTGCTTCATCCATTGCCCATTTTGCATAGTTGAAATTAAAACGCTTCCTTCGTTTTCCTTTATTCCAGTCTTCATCGTCAACACCTGCAAATAATGCAACTGGTTCCATTTCTGCAGAATCTTGTTGAGTCTCTCCTGCACTTTTTGGTCTTTCTTGACAACCGCCGGTGGACATTCCTTCTTCCAAAACAGTCTCCTTGTCCTGCACTTTCTTTTGAACTTGTTTGAACTTATAGTAATACTCTAGGATATCAAGATACATGGCATATGCGACTCTCATGTAATCTCCGTCTTCATAATTGAATCCTAGATCCTTAGCTATTGCAGGCCATATGTTCTCCGTGGTTACATTCCGGTAACCCCCGTCCACGGCCACCAGTAAATACAGACTCAGCAAATTAACCTTCCTCATGTATGAAGCTATTGGTGGAACCGGTCTTGTCTTGATTCCCATGTAATCGAATAGGAACCATTTAACCAATTCTTCAAACTTTGAATCAAGTATATGTTTATACTTGAAAACAAAATCTCGATCATCCAATATATCCATAAATGCTCTGCAGTCTTCGAATTCTTTGAATTCCATAGCCTTAACGATCATGATGCTCCAATCTGTCTCTTGTGTAGACAGATGAAGTTCTTCAAAGTATGAATTCAAATATCGTTGCTTGAATTCTTCATCAAGAACACTTTCTTCTATTAATTTTTGTTTTTCTTGTAACCCAATCTCCTCTTCTCTTGTCATCCCACTCGCCTCATTAACCGAATTGTTCACCGGAACAGAAAACATGGGAAAGATTCTGCAAGTATCACCGTCCTTTTTGACGGTAAATCCTTGCATAGTCAATTGGTCCATGCTTAGTACGTTTCTGTCTAGTTCCGGAGAATAAAAAACACTCTGTATTTTCATGAGTTCATTACCGGTTTTAATCTCTACCGACCCAACCCCCCTTGTAAACAAGAAATTTCTTTCACCATTTTGTGTATCAATCCCAATAATGTGTTTAATACGTTTAAACACATTCAAGTTACCAGCCATGTGATGTTTGAACATAGAACTGACGTACCATAAATCGCTCCAGAGGCCTCCTTCAGTACCGATAACGATCATCTCTTGATGATCTTTGATTCCTCCTTCTTTGTTCTGTGTCCCCGTGTTCACTGCTTGCCGGATAAGTTGGGTTGCCTCATCTGTTTCCTTTTTCAGACATGAAGAAATTTGATGACCGGGTTTTCGGCAGTAAAAACATACCTTTTCCCGATAGTGATGTTTATTCTTGCCATTCATTTCGTCTGTGCAATGCTGGCATGGTAAGAGTGTGGATGTTGATCGGATTTCAGTCGTCTTCATCTTTCCTGTAGAGGCTCTGATACCACTTTGTTGAGGATCAGACGACATATATGCAGCGGAACTTGATGATACATTTGAATTGTGTGTGGCATAAGGATTATCATTAACAAGAGATCCGAATTTCATATTCATGATGAAGTAACAACGATGATCAGTGAATTGATTATGCGGACAATTCTTAGAAGAAACAAGAAAAGTCTTGGTACCGGATATTGTTTCCGGTGACATCAATATATACATATGAGTTTTGGCGGTTCGGGAATTGGCGGGTAACTGTTCTTGACAGTTATTTGAAAAGCTTTCCCGTTTATCCACCGATTATTACATAATTATATCAATAACTAACTAATAAGTAGTTCTAAATATATATCCGAATATTAATAATAACATATAAACATAACTTAGTTTAATAATTCTAACACAACCAACACTTGCTCATCTCTTGTTGTGATAATGATTCTACTTCTAGGCTTAAACCAAGTACGCTCACCTGCTAATGCCTCAAGCTGGTTTATGTTGTCCATGTCATCTAGAACAATAAGAACCTTTCTACTACACATTGTATTTTTTATTAATATGTCTTTCCCGTCAGAAACACTTAGAACAATAAGAACCTTTCTACTACACATCTTTAACGACCCGTTTTTGCAATTTCTTCAAACCGGACGAAGAGCCTTTTGAAACTTCTCTAACGTTCTCCACAAAACTTTTACCTTCAAACCAGATGGACATGTGATCAAAAACAGCCCTGGCCAAAGTCGTTTTCCCACAACCTCCCATCCCCTTGACCCCTATTATGCAAACATTATTAAAACCCGTGTCTAAAGATAAAATTACATCTTTTACGAGGGTCTCCAAGCCTATTAATTTTCCATCGACACTCGAATTTATGGATCGTATCTCTAATGAAATGTCTTCAACAATTCTTTGGATGAACTTAGGTTCATGTCTGTGTGTTAAAAAAGATTAACGTCAATTACTCAAAATCACCCAATTAATCATAGATGTAAAACATTCAATCACATATGAACTAATATCATGCATGCATGTCAAACATTTTCGAAGGCCTAAAGCGAACTAAAATGTTTGGACCCTTTTAACAACCGTAATATCGGGTCATCAAAATCAATTCAAGAAAGTCAATAACCTCCCTCCACCGTTTCCTAAAATCCCTCTTTCCATATTTCAAATATATTCAAATTTGTATAGTCAAATTATTATCCTTGTAATTAGCCTAGCTTTCCTATTTATTATGTTGTAATTCTTGTAAATGAATCAACAGAGAGTTTTTATTCTTTCATGGTATCATCCTCAAGATCCTTTCTCCTGTAACCTATCCATCGTCCCTTTCTTTCTTCTCCCACCATGTCTACCGATGCCTCTTCTTCCTCCTCCAACACCACCGAAACTAAGCTCCCCATGGCTACCATCCTCCACATGCTCACCATCAAACTTTCATCCACCAACTACCTTTATTGGCAAAACCAACTCATCCCCCTCCTAGCCAACCAGGGCCTTCTCGGTCATGTTGACGGCTCCATCAACCCACCACCCAAAACCACCCTTGTCGCTTCTGTCCAGCAAACCAACCCCGAGTTCACGGCTTGGTCGGTCTCTGACCAACAGGCCGTTCTTATCCTCAACTCCTCACTCACCGAGGAGGCTATCGCCGAGATACTTGGCTTAACCACGGCTCGCCAAATCTGGACCGCCCTTGAAGCGGCCTATAGCAACACCTCTCTTGAACGGATGCACTTGCTCTGAGACAACCTTCGTCGCTTAACGAAGGGATCCTCTACTGTGGCCGACTACGGTCGCCGTTTCAAAGCCATTTGTGACCAACTCTCTGCCATTGGCCATCCGGTCAAAGACACGGACAAAACCCATTGGTTTCTTTGTGGTCTTGGCTCTACCTTTGAGAGTTGGTCCACTGCCATTCGTACCACCCGTGATCCGCTCCCCTTCCGCGACTTACTCACCAAGGCCGAAAGCCAAGAACAATTTCTCTTGGCCATTAACCCTCCCTCCACCCCGTCCGTTGCCTTTGTTGCCCAAACCAACCGAAATCGTGACACTCAATCCTCTCAAAATCGTGGCCCACGCCGAGGGCAGTCCACGGGATCCTACAACCGTGGTCAATCATCAAGCTCTTCTAACCAATCCTCCACTGGTTCTCGACGCCCTCCACACTGCCAACTCTGCCGTACAAATGGTCATTATGCAAATAAATGTCCAAAGCTCTCGACCTTTGTTGCTTCGGCCTCTGGGACTGAAGACATTGCTTGTGCTTTCCACGCACAGTGTCATGTTCAAGACGAGGAAGCTCCCGACTGGGCGACCGACACTGGTGCAGATCGTCACATGACCAATGACACCGGTAATCTATCATTCTTTTCTCCTTACAAAGGAGCGTCTTCGGTCACCTTCGGTAATGGTCAATCCTTGCCCATTACTCATAAGGGTCATGTCTCTTTAACCAACCATGTTAAATTAAATGATGTTTTGGTTGTTCCCTCTCTAACTCGCAATCTTCTTTCAGTTAGCAAGTTAACAAATGATTTTCCCGTTGATGTCCTTTTCTCTAATTCCTTTTTTGTGATTCAGGACCGGAAAACAAGCCAACCTCTCGCTAAAGGTCGGTGTGAAAACGGCCTTTACGTGCTTCGAGACAAGCCTTTTGCTTTTGTTGCTTCCGTTTCCTCCAATAAAGCCTCTTTTGAATTGTGGCATTGTCGTTTGGGTCATGTTGATTTTGACATTATGTATGTTTTGAAAAGACTTGGTTGTTTATCTTTTACATCTCTTTTACCGAAGCCAAATTTATGTTCATCTTGTCAACTTGCTAAATCACATAAATTACCATTTACAATCAATGAAAAACGTGCTTCCTCACCTTTAGATCTCATCCATTGTGATCTTTGGGGACCATCACCAATAACTAGTAGAGATGGGTTTAAATACTATGTTGTGTTTGTGGATGATTTTTCTAGATTTATTTGGTTATATCCACTAAAGCACAAAACCGATTTCTATTCGGTTCTTCAAACCTTCTTGCGCTTTGTTCAAACTCAATTCTCACGCAAAGTAAAAGTGTTTCAAAGTGATGGTGGCACAGAATTCACCAATCAATACGTGCGTAAAATATTTGATGAAAATGGCACGTTTCACCGTTTCTCATGTCCCTATACCGCTCCTCAAAACGGTCGTGCCGAGAGGAAACATCGACACATCGTAGAAACCGGTCTTGCCATGCTATTCCATGCGAGTGTTCCTATCACTCATTGGATTGATGCCTTTACCTCCGCCACCTATATCATAAATCGTTTGCCAACAAAACTTTTAAATGATAAATCACCCTTTGAATTGCTGTTTAATGCCACACCAAATTATACCAACTTTCGGGTATTTGGTTGCCGTGTGTATCCATACTTGCGAGACTATGCTCCTCATAAACTCGCACCGCGGAGCATACCGTGTATTTTTTTGGGATATTCTTCCCAACACAAAGGCTACAAATGTTTTGATCCCGCATTCTCTCGCATGTATGTCACCCGACACGCTCGTTTTGATGAAAACCACCTTCCATGTGTCGACAATTCCTCTCCAACGGATATTGCCTCACTCTTCCTATCAACCTTCAATGATTCGGCTCCACCATCTGACCCAAATCCCTCGGCCCAGTCCACCTCACCCATTCTGCCAAACCTTTCGGCCCACCCCTCACCCCCTCATCCAAGCCCATCAACCTCCCCCCCTCCTCCAAGCCCATCAACCTCTCCCTCTCACCACAGCCCAACAGCATCTTCCCCCAACTCCTCCAACCTTTCGGCCCAACCTACTTCTCCTCAACCTACCTCCACATCACAGCATCCTACTTGTACCTTGTGTGACCCACAATCAGACCCTTCCCCAACCGGTTCTATGCCGGTTCAATCACCACCTATCCCTCCTCAACCCGTTCACTACCAACACTCGCCTCTACCATCTACACCCTCCCCTACCTGCCCCCCACCTATAATCTCACCCGCACCCTCTCCTTCTCCACCTCCGGTAGCTCCCTCTCATCCCATGACCACTCGGTCTAAAGTTGGCACCTTTAAACCGAATCCTAAACACTCATCATATCTTGCTACCATAAAGCATTCTTGCCTTCACGCAGCACTACTTACCAATAGTGTTCCCAAAGGCTTCAAAAGTGCTTCTAAACACTCTCATTGGATGCATGCAATGCAAGATGAATTCTCGGCTCTAACCCGGAACCACACTTGGTCACTTGTGCCTCGCCCATCCTCCACAAACATTGTCGGATCCAAATGGGTTTTCCGCACCAAATATCGTTCGGATGGCACAATTGATCGACACAAAGCACGCCTCGTTGCTCAAGGCTTCACTCAAATACCGGCATTGATTATAATCACACATTTAGTCCCGTTGTGAAGGCGTCAACTATTCGCGTGGTTCTATCCTTAGCGGTCATAAATAGTTGGCCTCTTCACCAACTAGACGTTAACAATGCGTTCTTAAACGGTCATCTCTCAGAGACTGTTTACATGGAACAACCTCCGGGCTTTATAGATCCAAACTTTCCGAACCATGTATGCAAGCTTAGCAAAGCCCTCTATGGCTTAAAACAAGCTCCTAGAGCTTGGTTTCACAGATTGAGTTCATTCTTGGTCTCCTTCGGATTCACTTGTAGCCGTGCTGACCCTTCACTTTTCGTCTACTTTCAAGGAGATTCGGTCCTATATCTCCTTGTATATGTGGACGATCTCATACTTACGGGAAACAAACCCTCCATAATCTCCTCCTTCACAGCCCGACTTCACAAGGAATTTGCCATCAAAGACCTTGGGCTACTTAGCTACTTCCTTGGTCTTGAAGTCATTCATGATAGCAAAGGTCTTTTCCTCACTCAAACCAAGTACACGAATGATATCCTCACCCGAGCCGGCCTCACCGAAGCCAAAACCGTTCCCACTCCCCTCTCCTCCACCGACTCCTTCACAAAAGACAGCACCCCCTTTGCCGATCCCACCCTTTATAGATCTCTTGTGGGGGCTCTCCAATACCTAACCATAACTCGCCCCGACCTCTCTTATGCCGTCAATCAAGCCTGTCAATACCTCCACTCTCCAACCGATCATCACTTTCAACTGGTCAAACGTATTCTTCGGTATGTGAAAGGAACTATCTCTCACGGTTTAGTCTTCACCAAACCTACCACGACCTCCATTTTAGGGTACTCGGATGCGGATTGGGCTAGGTGCATTGAAACTCGAAGATCAACTTACGGTTACTCCATTTTCTTAGGTGGCAACTTAGTCTCATGGAGTGCAAAGAAACAACCGACAGTCTCACGTTCGAGTTGCGAATCAGAATATCGGGCAATGGCAAATGCTGCAGCTGAGATAGTTTGGATCACTCATTTACTACAGGAACTTCGTGCCCTGCCAAAGTCTCGGCCTACTCTATTGTGTGACAACAAAAGTGCTTTATTCATGACTCAAAATCCGGTCTCACACAAGCGTGCTAAACACATCGACTTAGACTATCACTTTGTTCGGGAACTGGTCATGTCCGGAAAACTACACACCAACTTTGTTCCAACCAAGCTTCAACTTGCGGACATCTTCACAAAAAAGCTTACCAAGACCGCTGTTTGAACATTTTCGAGATTTACTAAGAGTTCATCCACCGCCGTTTCGCTTGCCGGGGGGTAACAACCGTAATATCGGGTCATCAAAATCAATTCAAGAAAGTCAATAACCTCCTTCCACCGTTTCCTAAAATCCCTCTTTCCATATTTCAAATATATTCAAATTTGTATAGTCAAATTATTAGTTGGAGTTTCCTTATTTCTCTCCTTTTAATTAGCCTAGCTTTCCTATTTATTATGTTGTAATTCTTGTAAATGAATCAACAGAGAGTTTTTATTCTTTCACCTTTTTTTCAAAAAGAAAAACTCTTTGATAAAAACCATTCACCTTTAGGCTGACAATAATGAACTCAAAAGTTTATAGTTGACAAAGTTAAAAAAATTAAAAATTATTATCTCTTTTGTGTGTTTATATATAATATTCTATAATGAGGTAAAACCTTAGAAAGGTTAGGAAGAAACTATAAAGTGTCATGTGTCAGAATGGGGTACGAGGGGAAAAGGGCAACATCGTCCAAAGAAATTAGCACATGCTACTGATATGACAAGAAATATGCGCACGCACCTCCCCTCCCCCAAGTTTTTAAACGTCCATAATTTTTTTGTACGCGATTATTTTTTAAAATTACATTATAAAATCAAGTGTTTTCTATCTTTTTAGCAAGTATACTATTGATATACTTTTGGAAAAAAGAAAAGATGAACTGGTTTTCTATGGCGTGTTTGAACTGATAATTTTATGGTGGTTTTCTAGAACTAGATGTTCATGGTGTTTTTTGAACCGAATATTTTAATGGTGTATTACTGAACTAGACATTTTATGGTGTTTTTTTCAGAACTAGATGTTTTATGGATTAAAAGCCATAAAAACAACACAAAAAACACCATAAACGACATAGAGAACGCCAAGTTAAAGTAATAAAATGCTATAAAATCTTTTAAAACACCATGCAAACGGCGTAAAAACACCATATAAAAACAATGTAAAATATCCCATTAAAAACACCATAAAAACTGGTGTTTCATGAAAGACGCCATTAAAATGTCCAGTTAAAAGCCGTCGCAAACATCTGGTTCAGAAAAACACAATAAAATGTTCACTTCAAAGACACTATAAAAGAACCCAATTCTTTTTTTTTTTCAAAAGTCAACAAATACTACAATTACTGCTGTACCCTTTCAGCCTTTAAATTCCCTCCTATCTTAGAAGACATGTCTACAACCCTCCATCTCCACAAGATCATTGGCTAAAATTCATTCATGCACTTCCTAAGGTTTTGAGCATTTTAACATAAGGGTGTGTCTATAAATGGATATTTTTGCATTTTTTTAGAAAATAACATGCTTACATAGACTTTTCACATTTTTTTAGAAAAAAATGCCCTGTGTAAACTAACCCTACACACACATATAGTGTGAGGTTCAATGAGTAACACTAAAGAGTGGGAAACCAGGAAACAATTCTTTTAACATGTTAAATATAGAGTAAAATGCCTGGATAGTCTCTGTGGTTTAGTAAAATAACATCTACAATCCCCAACTTTTAGAAATTACACCGGTGCTCCCTCTGGTTTGATAGTTTATTACTCGGATAGTCCTTAGAGTGGATGTCCGTTAGTTTTCTCTGTTAAATCCATGTAAAATGACAAAATTACCCATTGCTTTTATTAAAATATAAGAAAAAACTAATTAATCATTTAAAATATCAATTGGCCGCAAAACTAATTATTAATTATTAAATACAATATATAACACCCCACCCCCACCCACCTCCCTCTCTAAATATGTGCATTTCTCTTCAAAACCACCACTACCACCACCATGCCACCACTAAACCACCGGTCACCACCACCAAACCACACCACATCTACCAACACCACCAAGCAACCACTATAACAACCACAATCACAACGCCACCGTCACCCATGCCACCATTACCCCACCACCTAAAAAGTCCCAATCTGCAAACCCTAAACCACCACCGTTGCACCACCTCCTCCCTAAACCCACCACCGCTGCACCACCTATGTTACTAATTGCCAGAGATGGTGGTCAAGTACCGCTTCATCTGCCCAATTTCTATCCAAACCATGAAAGAGCTGGTGACCCTAGTAACCGACATCACCATTGAACCACCGCACCTACCATTCACTCTGAACCACCGCTTCATCTGCCGAATTTCTATCAAAATCTATTTTTGTTTTAATGTTTTAATTGTTAGTGATAAGGGTATTTTTATCATTTCACACCCACTTAACTGAGAAAGCTAACATGCATCCACTTCAGAGACTATCCGAGTAACAAAAAGCAAACCACAGGGAACATACCTGTAATTTCCAAAAGTTGGGGACTATATGTGTTATTTTACCAAACCATAGGGAGCATCTGGGCATTTTACTCTTAAATGTATCTTAAAATTTTAATTTAAAATGCTAAAAAAATAAAAAAAAAAATTCAGAGCTTTTGCTAGGGTGTCAATTGTGTCAGGTTAATGGGTTGCGAGTTTGCACGTTGGTGGCTTGAAATGTTCAAACCGAACCCGACCCATATTATTATTCGGGTAAACGATTTCAACCTTTACCCGCACACAAATAAATGAGGGCCAACCTGACACGACCCGTTTAACTCATATTTTTAAATGAGTGATACAAGTTGATGATTTATAAGTGAGTTTTTGGATTTTAAGCGAGTTATCGATAACATGTTTAATGTTGAGTATAAATGTGACAAGTAAATAATATAATGTGTCTAAAATAACATTATTATGACTAACCATTTAAAAATAGAAACAAAAAAAAACAAAAACAAAAATATAATTGCTTTTTTTTTCTAAATAGTTAAATGGGTTAACGGGTCAACATGTTTTTATACGAGTCAACCTGAACCCTTACTTTTAAACAGGTCGTGTTGGTCGACCCAAACCTATTTTTTCATGTTGAGTTGGCGGGTCGGGTCAAGAATTGCCACCCTTCCTTAGCCTTTGCATATAAAAATGTGTAGAAGATATTTATATAAAAAATCATTTTCGTAAAAAAATGTGTTTACCTTTTTAACTGTTTTTTAAACCATTTTTTTTAGTTTTTGAATTTAAAAAAAGCATCTACATGTATTTATAAGCAAAAAGCTCTGAAAAATTAAAAAAAAAAAGATTTTTAAAATGTTAAATGCATTGTTCTTCAGTTCTCCATTTTTTTAGTGTTCTCCATTGAACTCTCCCCTATATATATATGAAAAATAGTTTGAGAAGATATTTAATGTGAGAAGCAAAATACGAAATGACATAATAGTAAAACAATAAATAACGTATAACTTCTCCATTAATTATTTTTCCTCTCATTATTTAGATTGATGGATTAATTTTCAAACTTTTATGTTATAAACCAATATATCCTATCTTCTTATTATCTCGTGAGAATTACTTCTTTATCCAAAAGAGTTGTATTTTAATATAGTACTAGCGGTAAGACCCGTGTGCA
>JARYGA010059563.1:0-20783 GCA_030545235.1 Helianthus tuberosus | reverse complement strand
TACCTTTAATAATTAAAGCTGTTAAAAACCCCGTAGAACCCACCAAAGTTGTAAGTAGCAAGCATACTCGTGACGATAGTTTTAGCCATAGTGTCAATGGAGGCAATGATGATATTATCAAAACCCCATTTCCCAACAAAATGAAGGCGATGACTCTCGGGTGTACCTACAAAGAATTTCTAGCATGTAAACCAACTGAGTTTGCAGGCAGTGAAGGCGCCACGGCTGCTCTACGATGGTTGGAAAAGACGGAAGTTGTTCTTAAAATCAGCAAATGTGCCGAAGAAGATAAGGTGATATATGCGTCCAACCTCTTCAAGGAAGAAGATTTAGAATGGTGGAATACAATCCTTCAGGCAAAAGGAAGTGACATGGCTTATGCCATGAACTGGGAAAAATTCAAGGAAATGGCAGAAAGGAAATTTTGTCCCCCTTATGAAAAGGAACGAATGGCTAACGAGTTCCTAAATCATAAAAAGATAGATGTGAATTGTCGTGAATATACGACAACGTTCTTCGAATATGCAAGAATGGTACCAACTCTGGCTTCACCATACTAATTTCTCGTTATATTTGGGGATTAGTTAGCGAAATTCGAGACATGGTCAAGGCCGCTAGACCACAGACTATTGAAGAAACAGTTGAACTAGCTAACATCCTGACAGACGGAGTAATCCGCACAAGAGAAGATAACAAGAAGAAAGAGTTGGCCCGAAAAATTTCCCAAGAATTCAAGAAGACAGGAACTGAACCGTCATTGGAGCAACCTATCTGCAGAAGCTGTAACAAAAAGCATTCAGGAAGATGTCGTTTTAGGAAAACTCCCTACTGTGACTTCTGCAAGATGGCCGGGCATATAGAGGAAGAATGTAGAAGGAAAACTAATATTTGTTACAATTGCGGAGATACAGGACACATCAAACCATATTGCCCGAAACTGGCAAAAGCACCCGACAACAAGGCCAGAACAACAGACGGAACTAAGAAGAACGCGCGAGCATTCGTACTTACTACGCAAGAAGCAGAAATGATTCCAGACGTAATCGCTGATATGTAATATCTAAGTTAAGTTATTATTTGACCCTAGTACAAATAAAAGTTTATAAATAATTGCATTCTGTCAAATACTTTATTTATTCAAAACCATAACAGACTTGTTTGGTCTTCACTTTCATTGAATCATTTTATTTCGTTATGACACCTTGTGGTGTCATTTTCTTTAACTTGAAGCTTGAGCTAATCTCGTTTTCACACCTGATGTATGGATTTAATTTCTGTTGGTTCATTATCTTAAACAGTCTTAATACAATTATGTGTTAAGATAAGAATACACGAATTCAAATCATATTCCGGTGTATCTCTAAAGTTTCTTTCATCATTGATCGAAAATTCTATGATATTCATTTGGTCTTTCATCATCAGTTGAAAATCCTATAATATTTATTTGAAATTTTCTTCATTAAAACTTTTAGTTGATTACGAAAACGGTGAATTTGTTCCGTCACTGTAATTATTGAGCTATTTCAATCATTTCGACACCTTGTGGCGTCGATATAAACTTGTAGCTTGGGCTAATCATAAGCATACGAATCATTCAAAACCATTTATTTATTTCGTTTGACTCATCATTTAAAAGTAGTCTTGATGCAATTATGTATTAAGACAATGATACACTAAACTCTGTTGTATTTCGGTGTATCCTTGCAATTCAATCATCTCAACACACTGATTTTTCTCATATCATGGTTTTATAGTTGACAAATTATTTTCGTACTTCTATTTCATTTTGAGCCTGTTGATTCTAAATCTTCCCCAGTTGACAATCAAAGTAAGTTTCCTTTGACAATGAATTCTATTGCTTATAAAGTCATTTACAACTAGTAAACATTCAATTTAGATATCTACTGATCATATATCTCTTTTGACTTAAACCTAGTCACCTTGGAAATTATATCATTTATCTCGTTCATTTGACATTGATTTTTTCAAATAATTCAGTTGAACCATTGAGTCCTATTTATTGTACAACTCATATCCACCAAATTTGAACATGTTTTGATTCTGTGTCATTTACCTTAATACTGTTCTTATTGAATAAGACGTGACATAACTCTAAAAGAGATATCGTAGCCCAAATCTCGAGGACGAGATTTAAAACAAGGTGGGGAGGATGTAACATTCCCATTTTTATCATATAAGAATTATAGGTTTGTTTAAATTTATTAACCACTAGTAACTAGTTTTATTTTTAATATAATTATTCGACCCAAATAGTTATAAAAACTATTTTATATATATAGTTGGTTGGAATATTATACTAATTAATTGGCTTGTATATGGGTGGCCTTTCTATTAAAATAAAAGTATATAAAAACTTATATTATTAGACAGGTAGATTACGGGTAAGTTGACTGTTAGAAATATGAAGTACCTAGACGGGCCTAGAGACCGTTTAATAATTAAATTATAAAAATATAATATATTTGAACCTACTCTGTTTTTAATGAAACTTGGTTCAAAATGTAGATACAAATATTCTCGTTCTAATAACATATTCATTTTCTAATAAAACGTCATATTTTAGAAGTTACAAGCGCCAAAATAAGTAAAGCAGTTAAATTAATTCTAATATATATAATAATAAAATAATAATATTAATTGAATATGTTATGGATGTGTCGAGATAATCAAAAGAAAAAAAATATAGAATTTTGAATTTTTAAAGTTGTGTTCGTGTGTGCATGTATGGTATGTATGTAATAGAATAGAGATGAGAAGGAATTATATGTGTCCATCATACAGCTACTCTAAATTTGTATAAATAGCCACACACATCTTCCACTTTAGAATTGTCCTAACTTTTTTTTTGGCCGAGTCTTGCCATCTCTATAGAATATAGTTATATTTTTTTTCTTTTCTTTTAATATGTATTCACCCCATAATAATAATAAAGCACTGCCCCGTTTTAAGAGTTTTAACTCCCGATCACCGCTACCCTTTCCGGTTAATCTGGAGCCCCATAACGCATGTCAAGGCTCTGCCCGACTAAGTTCGTTTGGGTTCGGTCTCGTGACATAGGGATAAGGTTAAATTAGGGGTACTATACTTAACACGAGTGCATTTTATATTTTTAAAATAGCTCAGAAGTTATTCCCAAGATTCTACCAGGAGGCTTTCTAGTTAAACCCTAATGTTACAAAGTGAGTCCATTCTCTTTTCTCATAGTTTTTATCACCTTTTTGTGATACAATTATGTGACAACTCGAGTTTTCAAAAATTTCCACATTCGCATTTATTGCATGTTAATTGTTTAGATTGCTTGTTACACGACTTGTTTGTTTCACAACTGTACACGCTTGTAATGCGTACACGTTTGTAATACGATTGTTATGATATGTTTGGTGTGCATTATTAATGTGTAGGTTAATGTTATGCTTTGTAATATTTGGATGTTTTGTATAAATAAAATATGAATGAAGTCTGTTAGGTCAAACACCCACACACACCTCATGAAAACACACCTCTCACGAAAACACTAAGTGTTTTCGTCAATTAAGGGGCCAACGAAAACAATATATGGGCTTCGGCCCAGTAGCAATCGGATAAGGGTTTGGTTTTAAACCGTGCACGAAGTCGATAACTTACAGAAACCCTAACCACCTCTCACATTCTCTCTCGCTCTCCTTGAAACCGAACGGCAGACGTGAGTATTCGAGTTTCACTCATCGATTGATTTAGTGTCTTCTTTGATTAGGTTAGTAATCTACTATTGATATATGTTTGTTCGAAATCAGCATGAATTGTTTGTGGTATTATATATTGACTGCTATTACGAGGTGTTATGATATTATGATCTGATGGATGAACAAATGTTTAGATCCTTGCGAATGTTGTTAATGGTGCTTGTTAATGCTTGAAATATAGTGATCGTAATTGTTAGTTGATGTATGCATAGGTTAGAACTCCTGATAAATGATAAACATTATGATGTTGTTGGAATGATGATTGGCATATTAATGAATATATGGCTGATTGTGCATGTGAATTGTATTGCAAGTGCAGCCAAAGTGGATAGAAATCACTTAATATTGTCGGTCATAGCATTTATAATTGCACATGGATCGGTCAGAAATCATGTGGGTTAGGTCTGATACTATTAAGATAATTGTTTTGATCTCGATGCATGTTCACTGTAATGTTTATGATTGAAATTGATTTGCTGGTTGGGAATCTTTATAATCCGATGCTATGATTGATCACGTGTGCCTGTCACTGAATAACCTGCAGATTTATTAATGATCTTGATCTCACAATGTTTTGATAATTTATAAGTTTGCATGAATCGATCTGGTGGAATGATTGTGTTGTTAATTGATCTTATAATTGATAGATGATTACCGAGATTCTGGATGTTTATGTTTATGTATAATCTTGGTTAACTCTTGGTATGTGAATAGGGTTTCTATGATATGTAAATGATTTTTGATGATGATAATACCACCGAAAACACCTTCAGGCGAAAACACAAGGACCAATGAAAACACTCAGTGTTTTCGTCACATGGGGGATTTCGGCCCAAGAGTTTTTGGCCCAATGGGTATTTCGCTAAACATATGTATTCGGCACATGTACTTTTCATTGTGTGTTATGGCACATTAACTCTGTTAAAATTTATTAACTCTGTTAGTTCAGCAAACTCAGTTAATTATCAGTTCCGTTAAATAATGTAACTCTGTTAAGTAGTTAACTTTATTAGCTTGTTAACTCTGTTAATTAACTAGCACTGTCAGTTTATTATTCATGTTATACTTGTTTATTCTGGAAGCTTGTTATCTTTGCTTAATACATTAAGGGGCTGTTTGTTTGCATCTGAATGAAGCCATCAGAGGCTTACCTCTGAATCGGTCAGAGGCAAGGCTGTTTGGTTGATTAAGATTGTGCCTCTTAATGATTCAGTACCCCTCTGAACCATTCAGCTCAAAAACATCGCTGAATGAAACTTGAGACAAAGATACCCCTAAACAACACAACTTCATCTTCTTCTCCCACAGCCCCATCGCCTCCACCACGGCAGCCTCCACCACGCCGCCCTGCTCCTCCACGGCAGCCTCCTCCTCCACGCCGCCCTTCTCCTCCACGGCAGCCTCCTCCTCCACGGCAACAACAAACAAGACACCGTGCATCCATTCACCATCACCGTCACCGGAATCGCAACAACAAACAAGACACCGTGCGATGATAATAATATTAGGTACCGGTTCTGTTTATGAAACCGATGTCTTACTTACCGAATTGCAGAACGATCGATGTGCCGCATCCGTTTGAATCGCTCGATCATGAGGTTGAACTGGCGGTTGTTATTGGTAAAAAGGCTCGCAATATTGCTGAAGCAACTGCTATGAATTACATCGGAGGTAATTGATGTTGATCTAGCATCATAAGTTGCAATAACTGATTGAGGGAGAAAGATGGAAAAAAACAGTGAAGAACAAGAACTGAAAATTGAGGGAGAAAGATGGAAAAAAAAGGGGATGAATTTAGGGTAATTGGTGTTGTGATGGATGAAGGGGTGGCTTCTGTTTTGGTTTTTGTAAACTGTGTGAACTGATTGAAGTGGTTTTTTGTAAACCGTGTGAACAAAGGGTAAAAATGTCATTTTACATATTCATTTAGAGGTGCAACCAAACAGCACTTTACTGGTTCAGCTCTTACTGGTTCAGAGCCTCTTAGCCATTCAGACCTCTTATTCATTCAGCACTTATTGGTTCAGATGTTGCCAAACAGCCCCTAACTTGGTTAAGTCTGTTAACCCCCCATCAAGCATGTTAATTGATTAACCATGTTAGATGTTACTAAGAACTCAGTTATATGGAGTATGACTGTGTGAACATGAACCAACTGATATGTGCTACTTGATGAGAAATGCATGAACACTTTGTGACATAGATTGCATGTGAAACATTGCGAACTCGAAACTGATTATATATATATATATATATATATATATATATATATATATATATATACGTACGTACTATAGGTCGTGATTGATTAATTGTGAGCGTGCATTCCTTTAGCATACCGAGCAAACCAAGGTGAGTTCACATTTCCAAGGCATGGGATTCCCGGTGGGTTGGGAATGGTATTGATGGAATGGTATTGATAGATATGATAGACTTACGTAAAACCTACATAAAAAACTAGACTACTTACCATCGTCCTCAGGTTTCGAGGGACACTTACGTAAAACCTACGTATACTTGTGCTTACTACTGTCCTCAGGGTTCGAGGGACACTTACATAAAACCTACGTATACTTATGCTTGCTACTGTCCTCAGGTTTTCGAGGGACACTTTACGTAAAACCTACGTAAACCTCACGCGTACCACTGTCCTCGGGTTAAGAAGGGCACTTACGTAAAACCTACGTAAACCTCGTACGTACTCCTGTTCTCGGGTTAAGAAGAACAATTATGGTTACAACTAGTCTAGTATATACAACATGGGAAGCCCCCACCAATTGAACATACAAAACGGCTTAGTTAATAACGCGTAGTTATGCAACGACCTTACTTACTGTGAACTCGCTCAACTAGTTGTTGACTCTCTGTTACATGCCTTGCAGGACCATAGGTACCCATGGAGCTTGCACGGGAGGCGCGGTCGTTGTGGGCACGGATTGTGGATGTTATGATAAACTCTTTTATGACATTTCAACTTAATACTTATGTTGGGTTTTTACATTATTGCTTCCGCTACACACTTGTTTATGTTTGGTTTTGAAAACACCTATCGTATTGATGAATGACATTTACTATTTACTTATATGTTCAATATGATTGGTGGCTTGATCCTGGTCATGTCACGCCTCCAAGCGGTGGTACTCCGCGTGTGGATTTTGGGGGTGTGACATATTATATTTAAAAATGTTTTCCAAAATCGTAAATGTTTACCAGTTATACTTACAGTGATTAAATTTTTATATTCTGTAATAACTGCCGGTATGAAAGGTTTTATACTTGACCAAAACAAATTTGTCAAATATAATCTACCCAATTAATATAGTAGATCCTATTTATCATAAAATAGTGATAATGACACATAAAATACTTTAAACATTATGATATTAATTGTGTTAAAGTATTTGTTATTATAGTAACCTACTCCGTTTCAACGTATCGATCTTTAATAATTATAAGCACACAAAATATTTTAAACATAAACTTTAGTGATTTGATATATTAATGTATGATACAACTGCTTGACAAAGATAAATACTTATATATTAAACTATTTAGTGACCGGACAATTATCTGTGCATGCTATATAACAATGATTAATGGTCATATAACTAGGTTCTATTACAAATATGATTTAATATTGCGTTATTTATCAAACTGTATGGAAGAGTCACATATAATTATACGTGTAATGTTAATATATTTGACAAAGTAATGTCACGGGACACTACTAAGTCCAGAGTCACTAGTTGAGAGAATAATCAATAGTGACATGACCAAAGACACTAGTTGAGAGAATGATCAACAGTGTTATGACCAGGGTCACTAGTTGAAAGAATGATCAACAGTGATATGACCACAATTACTAGTTGAGAGAATGATCAACAGTAATATGACCCGAGTCATTAGTTGAAAGAATGGTCAACAGTGATATGACCACAATTACTAGTTGAGAGAATGATCAACAGTAATATGACCCGAGTCACTATTTGAGAGAATGATCAATAGTGATTTGACCACCGTCACAGGGATCGCCTAGTGACAGATACTTTAAATAATAGTAAAATATGATTACTTGATAAATTCACTATTTGACGAAAGTGAGCCAATGAGTGATATGACCCCGGTCACATTGGAACTGCCACCATGTGACAAATACTGATTGAATTGGGTAAATATAAATAAATATAAAAACCTTGATGCTGTAAAGTATAACAATATATTTTATAAAAATGGAATGAACTCGCCAGTATTTATTACTGATAAAATATTTTCAAAACACGTTTCAGGTAACTTGCTATAAAGATAGTAGAAGCCAGCTATGGAGCACTGAAGGCTTAAATGAAGTGGCTATAAATACCTGAATAAATGAAGAAATTATATTTTATTTAATTGGGTTTATCCCCATAAAAACATTTGAATGAAATACAGGTTTTATCCCATTTGTTTAATATTAAAAGTTAGGTGTTTTAAACTTTGAAATTATTTCCTAACTACGATCCTGAAGAAAAATTTTCGGCTGCGTAATTAATAAACACCGATACCATCTAGTTGGTTCGCGGCTCCCGCTCCCAGGGTGGGGTCGGGTCCCGTGACATGGAGATGGTAGGAGGGGGTGGTGGTTGTTCGGTGGGTTGGGATGGTGTTTGATGGTGGGGTGGTGGTTGTTACAGTATAGGATGAAACATGGTGGTTGTTAGAGTATAGAGAGAAAGATGCAGGGATGATGATGGTGGTGATGAGTCAACTTGTGCAGATTTGTTTTTGTTTTCAGATTTATATGAAGAAGATTATTTGTTGTCTATTAGAATGATGTTAGGATCTGATGTATATTGTTTTATCAATAAAATAGATGTTAAAAATATCTGGGATGGGAAAAGACTAAAATGCCCTTCATATGAGGGGCATGTGACCAGGATTTACCAGTTGAATTGGACGACGTTAGGGCGGGGAGTGAAATAGAGATAAGCTTCATAGATCAGGGAGTAAAATAACTATTTTTAAAGGATTGAGACAAAACTGTTAAAACGACCAAACCACATGGAGCAAAACGGAAGTTTACTCTTATATAAATATTGGCATATCAAATTTAAGAAATTTACGATGTAAATAGACAATTTTTAATGGGCTAATCATCTATAATTGCAAAAGGAAGATGAGGGAATAGTGTTAGGTAGTTGTCTTACATTTTCTCATTCGTTCTATCAAATTACGATTTTGTCCTGAGTTTAAAATTATGATTTCGTCCCCAGTTTAAAATAAAATTTTGTTATTGTCCCCGGCTCAAAATTACGATTTTGCCCTTAGTTAAAAATTACGATTTTGCCCCCAGTTCGAAATAAAATTATGGTTTTGCCCCTAGCTAAAAATTCCCATTTTGCCCTCGGTTTAAAATATGATTTTGCCCCCATTTCAAAATTACGCTTTTGTCCCTTGTTTCAAAATTACAATCTTATCATCGTTTTTTTTTTGCAAAACTATTGACTCAATGTAGTTTTTATTCCTGTCAACTGTCAAGCAGCTGCCTAGCACTCGCTCATTGGTCCTGACAAATTACTGTTTTGGCCCCATCTCTGAAGTACATGTTTGCTATCGTTTTAGTTTTTTTTTATCAAAACTAAGGTAGTGTTTTAGTTTAGTTGGTTGACTCGATGTATTTTTTATTTATTATAGATCGTGTTATAAATGGCATGTACAAATAACCAAAATACAGACGTACATGTTATCAAACTAAGGAATATTCACTTTAGCACCTCGCAACGCGGGCGACACATCACACTAGTGTATACTACAAACTACATGGAGGGGAATAATGTCAGGTGTCTGACACTTCCCTGTTGGTCCGGCCAAATTTTGCCCCGTTTAAATTTATTGTTTTGCCCTTAGTTCAGATTTACAATTTTGCCATCTTTTTGTTTTTTTTTTTCTGTTAAATTACGATTTTACCCCGTTTAAATTTATTGTTTTGCCCTTAGTTCAGATTTACAATATTGCCATCTTTTTTGTTTTTTTTCCTGTTAAATTACGATTTTGCCCCTAGTGTAAAATTACAGTAATGCCATCGTTTTATGTAACACCCGTCTTAATTACTACTTGAAATTAACAATAATTCACAAGAGTAATGCTTCCGTCTTTCTTTTTCACGAACAGTACCGGTGCGCCCCAAGGAGACACACTCGGCCTTATGAATCCTTTGTCAAGCAGGTCTTGAATTTGGAATATCAACTCTTGTAATTCCGACGGTGCGAGTCGGTACGGTGCTTTTGCTATGGGTTTTGCGCCCGGAATCAATTCGATCCCGAACTCTACTTCCCGTTCAGGCGGTATCCCCGGTGAATCCTCCGGAAACACATCTTCATAGTCTCGTACTACCGGTACATCTTCAATCTTCAGTGATTCTTTCTCGGGCTCATTTGCGTATATCATGAATGCCTTGCATCCTCGCTTCATAAGCTTGTGAGCTTTCAACATTGAGCATATTATGGGGTGGCCTCCTTTTTCGCCAAAGATAGTGACGTGTTTCCCGCTCGGAGATGTTAGCTTTATCTCTTTACGAAAACACACGACCTTTGCATGGTGCTGAGATAGCCAATCCATCCCAACGACTACCTGAAATTCCCCCATTGACATCGGAATTAGGTCTATCAAGTATTCCTCATCATCGATGCTTAATTTACAGCCTCGACAAACATCACAAACTATAAAACTTTTGTTGTCCCCTATTTCAACTTCTAAGGGCACATATAATTTCGTCAAAACAAATGAAGGATGCCGAATAATTCCATGTGAAATGAAGGATTTGTTCGCACTCGTATCAAACAATACACGTGCTGGAATTGAATTAATTGTGAATATACCTGAGACCACATCGGGTTCTGTTTTTGCTTCAGCCGCGGTAAGTTGGAAGGATCTAGCCTTCGCTTTTTGAGCTTCCGTTAGAGACTGTGACAACTCGTCCCAAGTCATGACCCTTCCGCGGTAAGTTTGATCCTGTTGATAACTGCTTTGGGACTATGGTGTTTAAGGAACGGCACCTTAAACTCATCCCAAGTCATGACCCTTGCCGCTTCGGCTCCTATTTCCTTCTTTTTATTGTCCCACCAATCTTTGGCTTGACCCCTCAATTGACCCGTTCCGTAAGCAACAAAGTCACCTATGTCACAATGGGTCCGTTCAAACACTCCTTCGACGTCACTTATCCATATTTGGCAGATTATCGGGTCAACTTCCCCGTTATAGATTGGCGGTTTGCACGCCATAAATTCTTTTTATGAGCACCCTTTACGATCTCCAATTTTCTCCTTCATAAGGTTGACACTATCCTCCAACCTTTTAACTCGCTCTTCAACAAGCGACAACACCGTGCTTTGAATTTTGTCTATAAACCCGGATAGACTACCTTCAATTGCCTTCCCTACTTCTTCGGCAATTATTTCTTTCATTTGTTCGGTGCTTGTTTGCACTTGATTATCATCGTTTCCATCAGACATCTTGAAACTGAAATGTTTACATTTAAACGTTAAACATTTCATTTATAACTTTACTTCATTTGCTTCGGTTTAGCCAAGTTCCCAACTTGCTTTAACCGTTCACATTCGGTGCACTTTCCGGGTTTGAGTGTGTTAACACGCTCTTCCCATGCACATCAATTCATTTCACATTTCTTACATAAATATAATCTGTTAAAATAATAAGTTAATTCTTACCGGACGATCGATCAAGCTTGAACCGAACACTTGTTGACAACCTTAAGCTCTGATTACCAACTTGTAACTCCCGTCTTAATTACTACTTGAAATTAACAATAATTTACAAGAGTTTATATCAAAGATGTCTAGGTTAAATGATAAGTTCCAAAAACAAAGTTCTAAGGTAACAAACATTAGTCAACTACTAACTAATTTAAACATTTAAAGTTATTTAGCAAACTGATTTCATCATAACATTGTCTAAACAGAATTAATCAACGCGGAAGCTTCAAAAGTTTGTGTTCGGTTCTTCAAAAGCTTGCTTAACCGTCATCCGTAATCCTTGAATACCTAGAAACTGAAATGTTTACATTAAACATTAGTATTAAAATGCTTAGAAATAATACATAATCGAAACTACATTTAAAACGGATTCGATCTAACGAAGAAATACAAAAATTATCATAAATTCCAAAGCTCTATCGTAACTTACGGTAGTTACCGTAAGTTACGGTAGCTCCTGGGAAACTTTGGTTCCACCGTAACACAGGAGGAATCCACCGTAACCTTTTGGTCTCTACCGTAAATTACGGTATATACCATAATTTACGGTAGACTCTGGAATGTCATGTTTTGTTTGATTTGTTTGTTTACTTGAGCCAAGTTCTCGGATTTTAATCCTACAAACCAACATGTTTAATCCTCGTATTTCTAATATGTCATTTGTCAATGATAACAAAGACCAAGCAATCATATTACGAAGCAATATCCATGCTTTAATTGATTATTCGACCCGTTTGGCTCATCTACGGAATCTTCCAATATGATGATTACCAACGAGATCTTATCCATCCTTGATCCATTATTCAATTTAGCGAATATCATCGCTTTTAAATTTACACAACTTCTTTTCTAAAATACGGCTATGCGTAATTTAACAAAATTTCACTTAAGTAACGATCAAGTTACATACCTTTAGTGCACGCCCTTCAACCGCAATTCACCACCGGCTTGTCCACTCGACGTTTCGGTATCCTTTCCTATAGAGTTCATTTATATCACGTTTAGAACTCTTGTGATGAGGATTAAAAATCTATGCTCGATTTTTGTTTTTGATCAGATTTGGACCCTCAATTTGTGATGAACTAGGGTTTTGATGGAGCTTGGGGTCGCCCCTGACTCCTGGTCAATCTCCACAACACAGAAAAAATGTGTTTGTGTTTTAATTTAGTTATTTTATTAAAAATAGTTCTCATTTAGACACTTTTAGTCCCTCACTTTTCATACTTTATTTGTTTTAGCTCCTAACTACCTATAAGTGACCAACTAACTTGGTTAGTGCCACTCTTAGTCAGTTTATTTCACTATTTTATTCGCAACCATATTGCAAATTTAAGAACTCGCATTTTCGGGATGTTACAAGTCCACCCCCTTAAAAAGGTTTCGTCCCCGAAACCAAAGTACGTACCGAATAAAGTAGGGTAGAGACGTCGCATCTCCTCTTCGGATTCCCACGTAGTGTCCGAACCCTTCCTATGCTCCCACTTTACCTTGACTTGATCAATTTGTTTGTTTCGCAAGTGTTTGACCTTTCGATCTAAAATCTCTATTGGTCTCACTGCATAATTTAGGCTATTATCCACCTCGATATCATCATAATGGACATAGGCCGTTTCGTCCGATAGACACTTTCGTAATTGCGACACGTGAAACGTACTGTGAATCCCGCTTAGTTCCTCCGGTAGTTCAAGGCGGTAAGCTACCTTTCCTACTCGTTCAACAAATTCAAACGGCCCGATAAATCTCGGGCTTAATTTTCCTCTCTTTCTAAACCGGATAACCCCCTTCCATGGAGATACCTTGAGCATGACTTTGTCGCCAACCTGGAACTCGATCGGTCTCACCCTTTTGTCAGCATACGAATTTTGTCTATCTTGAGCCGCTTTCAAGTGCGCTCGGACCTCATCAATCTTTTCATTTGTGGCTCGTACTATATCTTGGTGGGCGAGTTCACGTGGGCCCACTTCACCCCAACATACCGGGGTTCGGCATTTCCTACCATAGAGCATTTCGTACGGTGCCATCTTAATACTAGCATGGTAGCTGTTGTTATACGAAAACTCAACCAATGGTAGGTAAACATCCCAAATTCCTCCAAAGTCGATTATACACGCCCGTAGCATGTCCTCCAATGTTTGTATTGTTCTTTCACTCTGTCCATCTGTTTGAGGATGGTACGCAGTGCTAATGAACAATTTGGTTCCCATCTGCTCTTGGAAATCTCGCCAGAAATTTGAAGTGAACCGGATATCCCTATCAGACACGATGGATACCGGTACTTCATGACGTGCTATTATCTCATTAGTGTAAACTTCTGACATCTTTTCTGACGTATAAGTCTCACGAATCGGAATGAAGTGAGCACTTTTTGTCAATCTATCCACCACTACCCATATGGCATCGAAACCGCAGTTTGTCTTTGGTAGTTTGGTTAATAGGTCCATCGTAATATGTTCCCATTTCCAAACCGGGATTTCTAACGGTTGGAGTTTGCCGTATGATTTTTGGTGCTCCGCCTTGACTTGCAGACATGTCAAGCATTTTTCCACATACTTCGCCACATCCCTCTTTATTCCATGCCACCAATAGTTTTGTTTCAGATCATTGTACATCTTGGTCGCACCCGGATGAATTGAATATCAGGATTTATGAGCTTCATCAAGTAGAAGCGTCTTCACCCCACAAGTATTTGGAACCCATATCCTTCCGGATCGAGTCTTCAACCCGTTATTCCCATCCGACAAATCTTTCAACTGACCGATTATTCTTTCTTTCTTCCAATTCTCCTCTTTTACTGCTTCTAATTGTGCCTCTCGGATACGTTCAAGTATACCCGAGGTTACCACAAGCTGCATCGATCTTACTCGTATTGGGACATAGTCCGCTTTTCTGCTCAGCGCATCTGCCACCACATTTGCCTTTCCGGGGTGATAGTGTATTTCACAGTCGAAATCTTTCACCGTTTCTAACATCGCCTTTGTCGCATATTTAACTCCTTCTGATCGAAGAAGTATTTCAAGCTCTTGTGATCGGTGAATATAATGCACTTTACCCCATATAAATAGTGCCTCCATATTTTTAATGCAAATACTACCGCGGCCAACTCGATATCGTGCGTGGGATATTTCTTCTCATGTATCTTCAATTGCCTCGAGGCATAAGCTATAACTTTTCCCCGTTGCATCAAAACGCATCCGAGCCCCGATAGTGAAGCATCCGAATAAACCACCAAGTCTTCGACCCCGTCCGGCAATGTTAGTACCGGAGCTTGAGTTAACTTCTCTTTTAGCGTTTCAAACGCTCTTTCTTGATCTACGCCCCAAATGAACTTTTCTTCCTTTCGGGTTAGTTTTGTTAGCGGTGACGCAATCTTGGAGAAATCTTGAATGAATCTCCTATAGTATCCCGCAAGCCCAAAAAGCTTCTAATTTCCGAAGGGTTCTTCGGAGGATTCCATTTTGACACGGCCTCGATCTTTGACGGATCTACTAGTACTCCATCGGCACTTATGATGTGGCCAAGAAATTGCACCTCTCGTAACCAAAAGGCACATTTAGAGAATTTCGCATACAACCTCTCTCGTCTAAGAGTCTCTAACACTTCTTGTAAATGGTGTGCATGTTCAACTTCACGTTTTGAGTACACCAAAATATCATCGATAAACACGATGACTGATTTATCCAACATCGGATTGCAAACCCGGTTCATGAGGTCCATGAAAGCCGCGGGTGCATTTGTCAGCCCAAATGACATCACGAGAAATTCGTAATGTCCATATCGCGTGCGGAAAGCCGTCTTCGGCACATCTTCTTCCTTGACCTTTAATTGGTGATACCCCGATCTAAGGTCAATTTTCGAAAAGCAGTTCGCACCTTGTAATTGGTCGAATAAATCATCTATCCTCGGAAGCGGGTATCGATTCTTTACCGTGAGTTTGTTTAACTCCCGGTAATCGATACACATGCGCATGCTTCCGTCTTTCTTTTTCACGAACAGTACCGGTGCGCCCCAAGGAGACACACTCGGCCTTATGAATCCTTTGTCAAGCAGGTCTTGAATTTGGGACATCAACTCTTGTAATTCCGACGGTGCGAGTCGGTATGGTGCTTTTACTACGGGTTTTGCGCCCGGAATCAATTCGATCCTGAACTCTACTTCCCGTTCAGGCGGTATCCCCGGTAAATCCTCCGGAAACACATCTTCATAGTCTCGTACTACCGGTACATCTTCAATCTTCAGTGATTCTTTCTCGGGCTCATTTGCGTATATCATGAATGCCTTGCATCCTCGCTTCATAAGCTTGTGAGCTTTCAACATTGAGCATATTATGGGGTGGCCTCCTTTTTCACCAAAGATAGTGACGTGTTTCCCGCTCGGAGATGTTAGCTTTATCTCTTTACGAAAACACACGACCTTTGCATGGTGCTGACATAGCCAATCCATCCCAACGACTACTTGAAATTCCCCCATTGACATCGGGATTAGGTCTATCAAGTATTCCTCATCGTCGATGCTTAATTTGCAACCTCGACAAACATCACAAACTATAAAACTTTTGTTGTCCCCTATTTCAACTTCTAAGGGCACAGATAATTTCGTCAATACAAATGAAGGATGTCGAATAAATCCATGCGAAATGAAGGATTTATTCGCACCCGTATCAAACAATACACGAGATGGAATTGAATTAATTGTGAATATACCTGAGACCACATCGGGTTCTGTTTTTTGCTTCAGCCGCGGTAAGTTGGAAGGATCTAGCCTTCGCTTTTTGACCTTCCGTTGGAGACTCTTTTGTGTCTCTCTTTCCAACCAACTCGGGGTATTCAGACTTTTTGTGGCCGGGTTGATAACATTTGTAACAAACGGAAACTTTTCCGGGACATAGCGATGCAGTGTGCCCCGTCTTCCCACATACCGGACACGACTTGTCTTTGAAGCGGCACTCACCCTTGTGCCCCTTTCCACATACTTTGCAACTTGGCGATCCGCCTTTAGTCTCCACTTTCTTTCCTGATTCAGCAGTTCTAGCTTTCTTTGTGGGGCTTGGATTCACATCCTGTACCCTTCGCTCACCCCTTTCAACTTGTTTCTTTAACTCGATTTCCCGCTCCCGGGCGGTGTTGATGATTTCTGTGAGAGTTTCATATTTTGAGGGAGTCATAAACTCCCGGTATTCAGCACTCAGCATGTTGTAATAGTAGTATATCTTCTGCTCTTCCGTGGTGACCAACTCGTCACAGAATCTCAGCTTATCCATGAAGATACCCGTGATTTTATCAATTGATTCTCCATTTTGTGTTAACTGGATAAATTCCTCTTTGATCCTGTTGATAACTGCTTTGGGACTATGGTGTTTAAGGAACGGCACCTTAAACTCATCCCAAGTCATGACCCTTGCCGCTTCGGCTCCTATTTCCTTCTTTTTATTGTCCCACCAATCTTTGGCTTGACCCCTCAATTGACCCGTTCCGTAAGCAACAAAGTCACCTACGTCACAATGGGTCCGTTCAAACACTCCTTCAACGTCACTTATCCATATTTGGCAGATTATCGGGTCAACTTCCCCGTTATAGATTGGCGGTTTGCACGCCATAAATTCTTTTTATGAGCACCCTTTACGATCTCCAATTTTCTCCTTCATAAGGTTGACACTATCCTCCAACCTTTTAACTCGCTCTTCAACAAGCGACAACACCGTGCTTTGAATTTTGTCTATAAACCCGGATAGACTACCTTCAATTGCCTTCCCTACTTCTTCGGCAATTATTTCTTTCATTTGTTCGGTGCTTGTTTGCACCTGATTATCATCGTTTCCATCAGACATCTTGAAACTGAAATGTTTACATTTAAACGTTAAACATTTCATTTATAACTTTACTTCATTTGCTTCGGTTTAGCCAAGTTCCCAACTTGCTTTAACCGTTCACATTCGGTGCACTTTCCGGGTTTGAGTGTGTTAACACGCTCTTCCCATGCACATCAATTCATTTCACATTTCTTACATAAATATAATCTGTTAAAATAATAAGTTAATTCTTACCGGACGATCGATCAAGCTTGAACCGAACACTTGTTGACAACCTTAAGCTCTGATTACCAACTTTTAACACCCGTCTTAATTACTACTTGAAATTAACAATAATTTACAAGAGTTTATATCAAAGATGTCTAGGTTAAATGATAAGTTCCAAAAACAAAGTTTTAAGGTAACAAACATTAGTCAACTACTAACTAATTTAAACATTTAAAGTTATTTAGCAAACTGATTTCATCATAACATTGTCTAAACAGAATTAATCAACGCGGAAGCTTCAAAAGTTTGTGTTCGGTTCTTCAAAAGCTTGCTTAACCGTCATCCGTAATCCTTGAATACCTAGAATCTGAAATGTTTACATTAAACATTAGTATTAAAATGCTTTGAAATAATACATAATCGAAACTACGTTTAAAACGGATTCGATTTAACGAAGAAATACAAAAATTATCATAAATTCCAAAGCTCTACCGTAACTTACGGTAGTTACCGTAAGTTACGGTAGCTCCTGGGAAACTTTGGTTCCACCGTAACACAGGAGGAATCCACCGTAACCTTTTGGTCTCTACCGTAAATTACGGTATATACCGTAATTTACGGTAGACTCTGGAATGTCATGTTTTGTTTGATTTGTTTGTTTACTTGAGCCAAGTTCTCGGATTTCAATCCTACAAACCAACATGTTTAATCCTCGTATTTCTAATATGTCATTTGTCAATGATAACAAAGACTAATCAATCATATTACGAAGCAATATCCTTGCTTTAATTTATTTTTCGACCCGTTTGGCTCATCTACGGAATCTTCCAATATGATGACTACCAACGAGATCTTATCCATCCTTGATCCATTATTCAATTTAGCGAATATCATCGCTTTTAAATTTACACAACTTCTTTTCTACAATACGACTATGCGTAATTTAACAAAATTTCACCTAAGTAACGATCAAGTTACATACCTTTAGTGCACGCCCTTCAACCGCAATTCACCACCGGCTTGTCCACTCGACGTTCCGGTATCCTTTCCTATAGAGTTCATTTATATCACGTTTAGAACTCTTTTTAATCACATATTGCATAGTAGCCAAAACATCACGATTAGGTGTTTTAACTTCAAAATTCTAGTTTCGAGCCTTCTTTGAGGCATTTCAACAAACACTTTAAAGTCAGAATTTTACATGATTATATAGTAATTCCCTAGCTTATAATCTAGCCCGAATTTCACATCAATATATCCATTTTACACAATTGTTAGCTTCTAAAATTCTGAAATCACCTCACAATTGTCAAGTTACACTAGAACAACACCCAATTTCCTAGTGTTTATCAAGTTCTACATAACCCACTAATCACCTACAATGGTGTTCATGGATTTTACTAAAATTTTCACATGATTTCAACTTGTATTTGTCTAGGGTTTGTCCCTAGACACTATATTGTTCCTAATTCATCATAAAACAAACATGCAACCATAAATTTCAGATTTTCCCAATTTCATGAGAATTTCAAGTTGAGAGTTTTCATCAAATTTTACATACCTTGTAATCCTCTTGTGATGAGGATCAATAATCTATGCTCGATTTTTGTTTTTGATCAGATTTGGACCCTCAATTTGTGATGAACTAGGGTTTTGATGGAGCTTGGGGTCGCCACTGACTCCTGGTCAATCTCCACAACACAGACAAAATGTGTTTGTGTTTTAATTTAGTTATTTTATTAAAAATAGTTCTCATTTAGACACTTTTAGTCCCTCACTTTTCAATTTTTCATACTCTATTTGTTTTAGTTCTTAACTACCTATAAGTGACCAACTAACTTGGTTAGTGCCACTCTTAGTCAGTTTATTTCACTATTTTATTCGCAACCATATTGCAAATTTAAGAACTCGCATTTTCGGGATGTTACATTTTAGTTTTTTTTTTTACAAAACTATGGTAGTGTTTTGTTTTAATTGGTTGACTCGTTGTAATTTTTATTCGTGTCAGATGGTTGCTTGGCACACGCACATTTTTCCTGAAAAATTACAATTTCCCCCAGTTTTAAATTATAGTCTTTCTATCGTTTTAGTTTTTTTTTAACAAAAGTATGGTAGTGTTTTGTTTTAATGGTTTACTCGATGTGATTTCTTATTAGATCGTGTTATGAGTAGTATGTATAAGTAACCAAAACACAGACGTATATATTATGAGAGACAAATATTGGCCTTAGTACCCCACAACTGTCACACCCCAACCGATGGCGGAAACATCGGGATGAGACGAAATAGATTGCAAGAGACATCATAACACTATGTGACAATATAAATTAAATTCGAATTTCATAAATTTCTAAAATGTCATACAAGAATCAAATACGAACAATGTTGTTTCAAACATATAATACAAAATAGATTAATCTAAGTGTGTTTCTATGTCCACTTAAGTCTTGTTTCTTCACTTAGCATCATCTTGTCTATCGAACCTGCAACATATTTTAAAATAGAGTTCAATGCAAAAGCAAAGGCGAGTATACAAGTTTTGATACATAGCATAAAAATAGTTTTAAAATAGTCTAACGGCTCGTATCCAACACGAATCACAATATGCGAGTTACTAGTATGTCGTAACGGTGTTAAGTATATGTTCAAACCCAAGAATCCAATGCGTTAAAATAGCCTATCCCAAATAGAAAAAGGGAGGTAACATGTTTAACTTAACAATACCCCGAGACTAGTGGACGGTGCATTACTCCTATAACGTTATAATTGTTAAGGTAGGGTTGTACGAAGTTAATGAGCATATAGACACAAAAGTTTAACATCACATACGAGATTAACAAGCATCATATAGTTTCATGTTCAAATATGGATAGAGAGTGATTCAAATAGTTTCAAAGTTTCGTGAGTTTAATATAGAATACATGTTGCACCCAAAGTGTTTAGAAGTAAAAAAATGGGTTCGAGTATACTCACAAAATTGCATATGCTTTCCAATTATCCGCTAGAGACGAGTTGTGAGAGAATAAGGATTTTAATGGTAGGGTTACATGATGTTTAGGAAGTGGTAAGATTTGGGATTTAGAATTTAAAGTGTCAAAAGTATGTATACGAAAAATAATATCTAGTTCTAAGAGCTCGTTTATGACACCATACTAAGTGGTTTCATGGGTCCCAAATTGCCCATTGGAATCATAACAAGTAACTTAGAATCTTAGATATATTGGCCTAAGTTTATGACGAACAATCATGACTCGATTGCCATTACAAATTCAGCCACGT
>JARYGA010059562.1:0-27431 GCA_030545235.1 Helianthus tuberosus | reverse complement strand
AATTAAGATGGAAACAAACTTTGCATACAATCAAACGAGAGTATTGCTTTGATCAAACACTTTTCACAAAGAACCGAAAGATTGAATTTATTTCAATTACGATTACAATGCAATGTTGAATGCAAACTCCCCCTCAGCCAGAGCTCAGTGTTTGTTCGTGCAGAGAAGACGATTTTGCAAAGAGCTAATAGAACAGTACAGAGCACTGTTCTATTTATAGGCACTAGCAAACCACTGAGCATCTAAGCTGACGTCACCATGAAAGTGACATCTAACCTCCTAACAAACTCTAACCTGTGATCAATACAAACACTGCTATGCTAACTACTGCTATTACAGTTCATTACATAAAAGACATCTAATAACTGCTGCATCCTTCCACTGCTGTGAACCCAGCAGTACTTATCCGGATCAGGAGTGCTTGACTCAAGGCAGTAGATTGAACAGCAGAGCTTTAATCTTTATCAGGCTTTTACTTGATCAGCAGTTTGTAGGTTAGTAGTTTGCACGATCAGTAGATAGGAGGTCAGCAGATGTTGAAAACCACTTTCAAGGGGAGAGACTTGTATGTAACATCTGCTTATTCTGGATCCACTACGCTGATCCAGTTTTGGCTTTAATTATCTGTTCCTCTGGTAGGGTTCAATCCCAACACTTCTGCAAAGTGGTGACTATCCTTCTACATATTTTTCTTACAATTCTTGTTTCATATTTTTGTGATTGTGGATTTCTGGTTTCATACATTTCCGTGGTTATGGAATCTAGATTTCTTTGATTTACTAAGGTAAGATATTCTTTTGGTAATTTAGTTGTTAATTTTTATTATAAACTGTTAATTACAGTAGTAACTTATCTTTTGTCAAATCCAAACAGAACAATGTTAAATTGTGATGGGTAAAATGGCAAATTTTTTTATTAATCCAATTGTAAGGCGCATTCCTACTATTGCAATACTGCACTTCTAATTATTATCTCTTAGATTACAAATATTAATTAGTATAGTTTGGTTACGTTTCTAGTTATAGTTTATAACTTATGGTTTTGTTGGTAAGTTGATTTTCCATGTATAAAACCCTTGCTTGGATTTTTTCCTTCAAATCTTTGAGTCCTCGGATTTTCTTTTTCTTTATTGATTATTGGCTACTGTTGTTATTTTCTTGCTTTTTTAGATCACTTAGAACACTATAGAACTGTTAATTGCTAGTTATAGTTTATAACAATGAAATGCGTAAAAGGCCTCTGAATCTTGTTCCGCCTAGGGCCTCCAAAATGGTTGGAATGGTGCTTCTTTTAAAATAGTACTAAATGATAAGAATTTAAATTTATTATATCTCCAAGAGAAAGTATAAGAGTATGTGCAGAGCCGTCCCCGAAAACTCTTGAAAAAATTTAGGCCTCAGGAGACGAAAAGAATTGGGCCCAAAATTATGGTTAATGGTAAATGAATTACAAAAATAAAAACTTAGTGATGGAGCAAAGGCTCGAACTTGAGACCTTTAAATTATTTTGAGATGGTTTTTGCTACTACACCACCAATATTTTTTTGCATTATAAACGGATGAATATACTAAATATATAATTTAATAAACATATATGAGCTTATAAAGACTTTTCGGACCCTTTGAAATTTTGGGCCTCGGGCGTTGGCACGGGTTTGCCGGGCCCAGAGCCGGCCCTGAGTATGTGTAATGGGACGGTATATCACCCACAAATGCACCATAGCACCCCATGGCGCCCCTCAACACCAAAACAGGGGGCGCTATGGGTCTGAAAATTTGAGTCTCCGTTATCACAATCGCGGCGCGAGGAAGAAGCTTTTCAAATTTTTTGACCGTTCAACGGTCATAAAAAAAATCAATTCAATTAATTTTCCATCTCTCATATATAAATATACCCCCATCTCCCATTTTATCATAAAATCCAATACAACTAACATACTTTCAAACCCTCTTTCTCTCTGCTTTTTTTTAATCTAGAATTTTTATACAATGCAACCCTTCAACCGCGGTTTTATTCCTCCCCGTTCGAGTGCGGACCTGAACCAAAGTAGCAATCCTACCCGTCCCGTCTCTCCGGTTCCCACTCGACCCACTCCATACAGATCCGGTTTTGTCGATTTTAATCAACATAATACCGGGTTCATGAACCTATTGAACCACCATTCTCATGGGACTCGAATCTATACGCTTGGAACTCGAATCAAAACATGGACGGAGTGGGGTCGTCTCAAGCATTCGGATTGGCACGAGCATTCGACTCCCCACTACGTGTCACACCCCGACCGCGTAAAACAACAAACCGCGGCGGAAACGTCGGGGAGTCGTTGTAGCAGAATTATTGTTTCAAAACACATGATAATTAAAGTTAAGTTTTACAGGCTTAAATTATTACATTGTCTTAGTTCAAACAAAACACATAACATAAAAGATGGTAACTTTCTTGATTTTAGATTGCTAAGGCCCATGTCGCCCTAAGTGAAGCTTGCTCACATCAAACAATCGCTCCTGAAACATATGTGAAAGTATTTACGTCAGCATAAAAATGTCTGTGAGTAACATAGGTTTAGTGTTGATGATTCATGACTTTTAATGTTCAAAGAAATGTTTAATGAAAAGTAGTCATGAACCTTATAAAATATTTTCTTTTATAAAATCATAAGAAGATCAAATGATATAAAAGAATGATGTATGGTTAAGTAAATAACCAAATGAAAATAATATGTATATAACGAGTTGACGCTAACCCGCACGTTGCGGCGGGATGTTAATTATGGTTGGCTTTAGTATCATCATATGACAAATTTACAACTTCTAATGCACAAAAGTACAAATCAATCAACAGGATAACAACAATTCTACAACTTCATACTCCAAAACAACAAAAAGGTTATCAACAGTTTGCATCATAGAAAACTTACTTCTTACTCATCAAAATCAAACTTGAAAACCTTTAAAAAATCAAACTCAATGTCAACCTTTAAAACAACCATAAAGAAAATAACAGGAAAGTGTCATGCTTATGCTCTTTTTTACCACTACGTGTTTCAAGCAACATGCTTCAAGGATCACATTTGATTCAATATAAATTATAAACACCGATATTCGTCATGTAATTTAGGGATTACATTGGAACACATTACAAAAATAAGCAACCCACAAAAGAACATGTTGATATACTCTAAGCAATAAATGACAGGTATGTATGCAAACTTGGATCTATACTCAAACCTATTTATGACCTATTTACGCTTTTAGGCGTCACCATGGTGTACCACCAAGATTCAGACAACAAATCTAACAAACGATTCATGGAATCAAAGATCACAAACCCATACTTGAGGGTGGTACATATCACTTCATGAAATCGAAGCACAAATCATCTAAATTACCGATCCATACGCTTGGCCTCCATCTCCTCACTCAAGACATCGCTAAAAGGTTCGGGTTCATCCAAAACTTCCTCATCGCTGAAACCGTTTCTTCCAATTCGATGCGGGAAAATTTGTTGGAAATCGAAGTAGGGATCAGAAAACCTTCATGTTGCTTCTTTTCAAATATCTCACCGCCACAATCACCACACTCGCCGACACCAAAATAACCACTGTTCTCCACCATCACTATCGCTGCCTCTTCCCGGTTTTCTCCCTCTTACAATCAGACGACATTGTCTCTTCAACTTTTTCTGGCAACAGAACCGCAGAATCCGAAACTCCCCTGGCGATTGAGGCACGGTGACTTCATATAAACATAACATTTAAAAAATTTCATATGATCGTGTTTGAACACTCGATAATCACTAACTACCTCTCCTTCAAACTTACGAATCACGATCATAATTGAAACACGTTCGCCGTGTGATCAACATCCACACGGGGCCAATTCGACTCGCAAAATTCAACATCCAGATCCAGCGAAACAAAAAATAAGCAATTGTTGATTATAAATTCAGCGCTGAAACACAATTATAACAAATATATCAAATGATAAAAGGAATCCAAACATTACCAAAGCGGACCAAAGATGATGTTCCTGGTTTCAATTTGTTTGTAATAAAAAACCAAATCCATTCACTGTTTTTTATTTGGATCGACACACAATTGTGTGTGTTCGTAATATGTATTAGAATCTGTCGATGTCTTTGATTCCTGTATCTCTCATCCAATTATCAATTGATATTTTTCGGTGATCTGTTCGGTTCAATATTCAAAATTTGAAAGATGTGTTGAAAAGATAGTTTCATCCCTTAAACTGATTTCAATCGAGAAAATATCCGTCTTCCAATTCAATAGATGGCACATCAATGTTCTTTTATTCTTCGATCTTCTTGATCATAAAGTTGAAGATTACGTGAATTATGATTATACCGGAATTGGCGCTATATCAACGATAGTTGGAAGTGATACTGTTACCGGAACGTATGGCGGTGACGATTTTTGTTAAATGCCGGTTGTATAGGATGACGTTTCGAGATGTGCCTTATTTTATTACATGGAAGGTTATAAAATACATGAAAGGGTGAAACCGAAAGGGCGTGCCTCAATACACGAAACGGTGAAACTTTTTGAAGGGGTGTGTGTTGCTAATTGTATAAGAGTGTAATATGTCATGTCCAATTTCAAATGTCATGTCCAATGTCAAGTATAAACAAATGTCTTGTATGGCGAATAAATAGTATTTACTCGAGCGAAATGCATAATGTCGTGTATAAACAAATGTCATGTACAAAACAAAGTCTTTGAATAAACAAAAGTTTAAAACAAATGTTATGTTTTGAAAACCATTGCTTTTATTGATATGAACATTTATGTGGTTTGTCTATAGCATACACTCAAGCCTTGAGACTGTCGGATAAACCCTTATCAGGATCAAGGTTTATAAAAAAAATGTATTCAGATTCTATCATTCCCCTTACGAAATACCTAGAAAGCAGGAACGGGATTTGTCAAGTCCTATAGCGCTATTCAATACTACCGAGCGGCGTGATCAATGTTAATAAATGTACTACTCCGTTAAACATACCAAATGTCTTTTTCAATGTAAGCATGTCATGAAAATGTCTTTGTAAAACCATGTAATAGGCATACTAAGTCAATATGCCAAGTAAAATGTCTTTGAAACCAAATGTTAGGTATACTAAGTCAATATACCATAAAAATGTCTTTGAAATAATGTATTATATGTAATATGTAATAAAACATGTATAATGTCATGAAAACAAAAAGTAATGTTATGCACATATGCTTCACCCCAAAACATTTGAAAACGTAAAATAGGGGAACTATGTACTCACCTTTGGGTGCGTTTTTATATGTTAACACAATCCCTCAAATTGTTTATTCGTCCTAAATTAAATAAGAACGATTTAATAATCAAAAACTCACAAAAATACCTAAGTTTCTCCGATACTTAGAATCTTCACATAACTTTGAGATTTTCTCGAAAGTTATTATTTTTTATTATATTGGTGTATTTATATATATATATGAGTTCATATATATTTTAAAAACTTTACGACTTGAACGATTTTATTGGTGACCCTCATCATGTTATAAGCAATATATCTACGATTTGCGCGTCGTAATATATATACTCAAATGTAACATACTAATAATAGCGTAATACACATAATTTTGTCAAGTATTAACATGTCATCATACACATATTATAAATCACATAACATCTTGTAACACATAAAACTTACCCATAAATAACCCATTCTAGTTTACATTAAAAAACGCGTATTTTAGCGATTCGGTAACGTTTTTGGGTGTCGGGAGTCACGTATCACTAACCCAACGCATGGTAAACTTAATATAAGTTAAAATACTTATTTTTATATAAAAAATATCAGTTTGGTTACTGATCTAAAACAGTTTTATAAAAATCCTCCGAAAAGCCGATTTTTAACCGTTTTACCGCATAGTTTTGCATCAAACGTTACCCTAACCATCCCAAATCGAAACGACTTGATATTTTAACACAACCCATGTTATTTACTGAATAAAATAGTGGTTATACTCATGATAGTGTAGGTCTCACATAAAGCACATAAATCATGCAAATTCCACATATTTTACCACTTTCTAAGCTATATGTACAACATGCAAAGCTATCAAACCTATGACAAAGTCTCATGCCATTATAATATACCAAATAATGTTATTTTTAGTGTTTATAATCTGTTCTAAAACATTTTTGTCACACAATCATTTTTTTATCATTTCTTGAGCTTTAAATCAACATGTAATCTTATGTACAAGTGTCTAAAGCACACTATCATATCATCATCATTTCATATGAATTTAAATGCATCAAATATGTAATTTATTCATGTTTATTTACCGATTTAATTGAACATTCATCATATCATGCACAAATCATCAAACACTTGCATTTTAACTATTATTCAAGAACAAGCAACAACTTAAAAATCCTCAAATATGTCTAATAAATTTTTGGCCATTTACATGTCAAAATACTAACATTATTTCAAATTATAACTCATGATTCAAACACTCATTTATATCTCTAACATGTTTGCACATAATCTTGTTCATGAAAGCAAACATCTTAAACAAGTATTTACCAAAGATCAAGCTCAAATCTCATACACATACATACATATATATATATATATATACGGTTTTATACACACATATATATCACCATTTTTATTTTGTATCAAGACCCATTTCTTTTTAGATTTCAAGTTTGTGAAAAATTCCAAGATTCAAGAGAAATTTCTAATCATCAAGAACAACCAAGAATCAAATGTATGATTTAAACATAAACTTTATACCTTCAAGATTCAAGTAAGTTTTTGGATGGGATTTTGATGATATGGAGCTTGATATCACTTGAAAGCACCTTGGAAACTCCTTTGGATCTTCATACCAACTTGAATCTAGCTTAGAATGGAGCTTGATCTTCAAGAATAAAGTTGAAAAGATGATATTGGTGAGGGTTATGGTTTGGGTGAGGGAGAGAGAGAGAGGAAGATTTGTTGAGTGGAGTTGTGATCTTGAAGATTATGGTAGATTATATAAGATATGGAAGATCTAAGGAGATAGCATGCAGCAACACTTGGCCAAAAAATCAAGTAAAGATCAAATAAAATAAGAATCAAAATCTTTGGGTGGATGGTGGGTCCTAGTGACCGAAATTCATATGGGGGGGGGGGTAAATGTAATTTTTGAATGGTATATTTGATAAAAACAGGTATTTAACTGGATATCGGGTATTTTATCTAGAGTTTAAATCCCGGTTTATGGCGTTCTAAATTATTTTTATTATTCTATAAAAATAAACTCGCCAAAATATTACTGAAATAAATTTCGGTTGCCGAGACTGGCTGCGTTGTCCTCGTTTCGTAGTAGAAACACTGTGTTACGCTGTAACACGCGGTACTCGCTTAAACTTGAAAAATAGTGTTTTTAAGCGTTTTAATTTATTTTTCAACACGAACATGATTAAAAATAAAATTTTAGCCATAACAGAATATTTTTGGAATTTAAAGTTCGAATAAACATGTTTTTGCCATCCGGGCGGTCACCAACGTTCGTTACGCAGTTTTGTCGCAAATGGTTCTAAAGTTCGAATAAACATGTTTTTGCCATATTGAATCCTTCGAAACTTATTTCTAAGTTATGTAAAGGGTATTTAGGGTATGTTTGGCTTATGTCACAGTTCTAGAGTGTACGTCGCGTTAAACTGATTATGTTTACGTAACGGTTTATGATTTCACTTCCAGAACAGGTTTGAGAGTTCGGAATTGAACAATGATTGAAAACGTACTAATGTCACAAATAATTAAAAAAATATTGAAATTAAAACACCATATTTTATTAAATACAAAGTTGTCCGGAACAGTACAAGGGTTAAAATACACAGATGTCACAGTCTCCCCTACTTTTGGAAATTTCGTCCCGAAATTTAATTAGAGGAAACTTGTGGGAAAAGGTGTGGATATTTCGCCTTCATTTAATCCTCTCGTTCCCAAGTAAACGCTGGGCCACGTTTGGATTCCCAGCGAACTTTGACTATCCGTATGCGCTTGCGTTTGAGTTTCTTGACTTGATGGTCCAATATTTCCACAGGTTTCTCGACGAAGTGCATCGTGTTGTCGACAGAAATTTCATCAAGGGGGATGTGGAGGTTTTCATCAGCCAAACACTTTCTAAGTTTGGACACATGGAAAGTTGGATGAACATTTCCAAGTTCAGGAGGCAGCTCAAGTCTGTAGGCTACTTTTCCGATTCTTTCAACGATCTTGAATGGTCCAACATATCGTGGTGCAAGCTTTCCTTTCTTCCCAAATCTGATTACACCTTTCCAAGGAGATACCTTGAGTAGGACGAGGTCACCGACTTGAAATTCCAAAGGCTTGCGTCGTCTATCCGCATAATTCTTTTGACGGCTTCTAGCTGTTAAGAGGTTGTCGCGAATTTTCTTGACTTTGTCTGTAGTCTCTAGAATGAGTTCAGGTCCAGGGAGCTGAGCTTCACCAATCTTATTCCAGCTGACCGGCGAACGACATTTTCGACCGTATAAAGCTTCGAAATGAGCCATGTTGATGCTGGAGTGATAACTATTATTGTAGGAGAATTCGATCAATGGAAGATGCGAATCCCAACTACCACCAAAATCGATCACACAAGCTCTAAGCATATCCTCCAATGTCTGGATTGTTCTTTCAAATTGTCCATCCGTTTGAGGATGATAAGCTGTGCTCAAATTGAGTTGGGTTCCCATAGCAGATTGCATGGTTCTCCAAAAGTGAGATGAGAATTGAGCATCTTGGTCTGATATGATGTTCAAAGGAACACCATGTCGGGATACAATCTCATCTACATAGATCTTGGCAAGCTTTTCAGCAGAGAGATCCTCACGGATTGGCAAGAAGTGAGCAGATTTTGTCAAACGATCAACTACTACCCAAATGGCATTATGACCTCTATTAGTGCGCGGTAACTTGGTAATGAGATCCATAGAAATGTTTTCCCATTTCCAAACCGGAATCTCTAGTTGTTCCAATAATCCAGAGGGATGTTGATGTTTTGCTTTAACCTTCAGATAAGTAAGGCATTTTGATACGTATAAGGCAATGTCTTTCTTCATTCCCGGCCACCAGTACTGGGTTCGAAGATCCTTATACATTTTGTCTGCACCAGGATGAATAGAATAACGAGACTTATGAGCTTCATCCATAAGCAAGGTGCGAAGATTGTCTACACTTGGGACCCACAAACGGCCCATGAAATAGAATATCCCAAAGTCTCTCAATTCAAGCTCAGGTTTAATGTGACACGGTAATTCTTTACCCATCAAGCCTTGTGTAACACAAGTATGTTGAGCTTGAAAGATGCGGGTTTGAATATCAAATCGAACTTGAACACAATGAAGCTTGACTCTTTCTTTTCGACTTAGTGCATCGGCTACGACATTCGCCTTACCAGGATGGTAGCGAATCTCGCAGTCGTAGTCGTTTAGAAGTTCCACCCAACGTCGTTGTCTCATGTTTAGTTCTTTTTGATTGAAGATGTGTTGGAGGCTTTTGTGGTCAGTGAAAACCACACATTTTGTTCCGTAAAGGTAGTGTCTCCAAATCTTGAGAGCAAAAACCACAGCGCCCAACTCAAGATCATGAGTTGTGTAGTTTTTCTCATGGATTTTCAATTGTCTTGACGCGTAGGCTATGACTTTGTTTCTCTGCATGAGAACGCAACCAAGGCCTAGATTCGATGCGTCACAATATACGACAAAGTCGTCGTTTCCCTCAGGTAAAGTCAACACAGGAGCGTCGCAGAGTTTATGTTTCAAGGTCTGAAAAGCTTCTTCTTGTTTGGGTCCCAACTCAAAAGGTTTATTCTTTTGAGTTAAGGCTGTGAGAGGAACCGCAATCTTGGAGAAGTTTGCAATAAAGCGGCGGTAATAACCCGCGAGACCCAGAAATGAACGAACCTCGGTAGGAGTAGTTGGTGTATCCCAATCCTTAATCGCACTGATTTTGGCGGGATCTACATGTATACCTTGTTCGTTAACAATATGTCCCAAAAATTGAACTTCCCTAAGCCAAAATTCACACTTGGAGAATTTAGCGAAAAGTTGTTCCTTCTTTAGGAGTTCCATTGTTAGACGGAGATGTTGTTCGTGTCAGCTCGTGTCTTGGAATAAATCAAGATGTCATCAATGAAGACGAGGATGAACTTATCTAAATAAGGCTTACAAACCCTATTAATTAAATCCATGAAGACGGCAGGGGCATTCGTTAAACCGAAAGGCATAACAGTAAACTCATAGTGGCCGTATCGTGTGCAGAAAGCAGTCTTGGGAATATCTTCTTCGGATACGCGAAGCTGATGATACCCAGAACGTAGATCAATCTTCAAAAAGCAGGTAGCACCCTGAAGCTGATCAAAGAGATCATCAATGTGAGGTAGGGGATATCGATTTTTGACGGTGAGTTTGGTAAGCTCACGGTAATCGATACACATTCGGAATGATCCATCCTTCTTCTTTACAAATAGGACAGGTGCGCCCCAAGGGGAAAAGCTCGGACGAATAAATCCTTTTTCTGATAACTCCTGCAGCTGCTTCGACAACTCTTGCATCTCAGACAGTGCAAGACGGTATGGAGATTTAGCAATCGGGTTAGCACCAGGTACAAGGTCAATACGGAACTCGATTTAACGCGCTGGGGGTAAACCAGGTAAGTCTTCAGGAAAAACCTCAGAATAATCCCAAACGACAGGGATGTCTTGAACAGTTTTACCCTTGTCTTTCTCCTCTACGGCACGTGCCAAGAAAGCCAGATAATTCTTTCTTAGGTATCTCTGGGCTTGGGTGCTTGTCATCAGTTTAAGGCTACTAGCGGGTTTCGCTCCACGAACCTCTAAGGTTTCACCAGACAAAAGAGGCACACGAACTGTCATGGCCCCCGTCCCGGTTTTACCCGGTCCAGGAGCCGCATGACAGAAACCCGTGGTAATTATTATCTTGGCAGCGGAATTTTCAACAGGATCTTTTAAAACTTGAAATGCCCAATTATCTTATTTCATAATTTGGGGATTACACCCATATTTACAATAAAGGTGATTTCTCATGGAAATCCCCTGTTTTACAAAAACATGTTTCTTTATTTTATTGAGCCACTTCCTCAAGCTTGTTGTGCTACATGGCACTTTTTCCTGGATCACAGCAGATCACCTGAAACATGTTTTAAAAAAGTTTTATCAGCAGGGAAATACTGGCGAGTCACTCAAGTTGCACAAAATGACACATTGTTATAATATACAATATTAAGGGTGATTACATTGTTTTAATCAACCAATTACCCCAAATCGGTATTTGTCACTCGACTGTATCTGTGACTATGGTCAGATCACCCATTGGCTAACCCGTTGTCCAATGGTGACGGGTATCAAGTAATGTATACAAAACCCCACATACCGGCAGTAATTGAAGATTACAAAGACTTAATCCCTGTAATTATAACTTTGAAAATAAATAGGGTTTTGGAAATAATTTGATAAAAAGAGAATGACTCACATTGCAGATTTAAACGGGCAGAGTTTAGCCTACTGATTTTAGCTTGGTAACCTAGATAAATAACAATGCATACGAAAAACTAGGTCAGTAACTTAATACAACTTTTACGACAACTCACGAGATCAAAACCCTCACGACAAATAACAAAGTATAGCCCAATTACAGGCAGCATTTAAACATCCATCGGACTGGTCTCAATTGATCGGACATTAAATCGTAGCAGTGATCGAGTTATTACCCTGTTATCGCGGCAGAATTTCGTGCTGTGTGTGTGTGTTTTGAAGTAAACAGACGATATCTCAATGTACGAAACGAGTTTTTACATAGAACCAACGCCAAAATTCAAGTGCCAATGCCCTGCATTTATACTGAAAAATTAGCTCCCTCGCGTGGCGCGACGGGTACCCTTCTAGGGTAGGGTAGCCACGTCTGTTTGTAGCCTGGGTGAGTCGACGGTTCGTTAAAATTCGATTTCTACAGCGAACTGTTTAGATAATACCAATTAGGGAATACCCCCCCTGAGTTTTAGGGGCCCTGATCCTAGTTTCGATTGTTCTGAAAATTTTAGGGGTCATGTAATATTATTTGGGGGTCTCAATTAGGGTTTCCTATTGGACATAATAAAATAAGAAGTGACAATTTTAATGAGAGTTGTTACATCCTCCCCACCTTAATAAAAATCTCGTCCTCGAGATTTACTGGAATAAGTAGGGATATTTTCGTTTCATTTCTGATTCTAACTCCCAAGTGTACTCAGGTCCTCTCTTTGAATCCCACTTGACTTTGACCAGTACTAGTCTTTTGTGCTTGAGAAACTTGACCTTTCTATCTTCTATCCGTAGTGGCTTCTCAACAAATTTTAACTTTTCATTTACCTCTACATCTTGAAGAGGTACTACCAGGGATTCGTCAGATAGACATTTCTTGAGATTGGATACATGAAATACATCATGTACTCCAGCTAGCTTCTCTGGTAGTTGTAGGCGATAGGCAACTGGTCCTATTTGCTAGATTACTGGGAATGGTCCTACGTATCTTGGACTTAACTTTCCCTTTTTACCGAACCGGACTACTCCTTTCCAAGGAGAAACTTTCAAAAGTACCTTATCTCCGACTTGAAATTCCAGTGGCTTGCGTCGATTGTCTGCATAACTCTTCTGGCGATCTCGAGCCGTCTTTAGTCTTTCCTTGATTTGAGTTATCTTGTCGGTGGGTTCTTGTACGATTTTGGGACCTAATAATTGGCTTTCTCCTATTTCTGCCCAACAAACCGCAGTTCTACACTTTCTTCCATACAGTGCTTCGAATGGGGCAGATTCAATGCTTGCATGATAACTATTATTATAGGAGAATTCAATTAAGGGTAGATGGTCATCCCAGTTTCCACCAAAATCTATCACACATGCCCTAAGCATGTCCTCCAGGGTTTGGATTGTCCCTTCACTTTGTCCGTCTGTTTGAGGATGGTAAGCTGTATTTAAATTTAATCGCGTCCCCATGGCTTCTTGGAAACTTGTCCAGAAATGGGAAGTGAAACGACTGTCCCTATCCGATACAATGGAGAGTGGGACTCCATGTAAGGATACTACTTCGTCTACGTACAACTTTGCTAGCCTTTCCATGCTAAAGGTTTCCTTCATGGGTAGGAAATGAGCTGATTTGGTTAATCGATCCACAATTACCCAAATCGCATCATTACCTTTTCTGGTTTTGGGTAACTTAGTAACAAAATCCATTGTTATAAGCTCCCATTTCCATACAGACATTTCTAATTGTTGGAGTAATCCTGAAGGTTTCTGGTGTTCTGCCTTAACTTGTGAACAAGTTAGACACTTAGAAACGTATCTAGCTATGTCCTTTTTCATACCAATCCACCAGAAATTATTCCTTAGATCTTGGTACATCTTATTATTTCCAGGATACATGGTATTCCTAGATTTATGGGCTTCCTCTAAAATCTTATTACTCAAATCTCCTTGCTTAGGTACCCACATCCTTTTCTTATGGAATCTCCAAATTCCATCACTCCCTTGCTCTAATTCCTTTAATCTTCCTTTCATTCCTTCAGCATCATCCTTGATTGCTGCTTCCTGAACATTCTTTAATTGTTCCATTAAGTCTAATTGTAAACTTAATCTAAGAGCACGAACTCACTTTTGTTTGTCATGATACTTACGACTTAAGGCATCCGCTACTACATTTGCCTTTCCTTCGTGATATTGAATATCACAGTCGTAGTCACTTAGGATTTCCATCCATCTCCTTTGCATCATATTCAATTCTTTTTGCCCAAATATGTACTTTAAACTCTTATGATCTGTATAGACTGTAAACTTGCTTCCATACAGATAGTGTCTCCAAATCTTAAGGGCAAAAATTATCAACCCTAATTCTAAGTCATGCGTCGTATAGTTTTCCTCGTGCTTTTTCAATTGCCTTGAGGCATACGCAATTACCTTCTTGCATTGCATTAACACACATCCTAATCCTAACTTAGAAGCATCACAATATACTTCAAAATCTTTTGTCCCTTCTGGTAAGGCAAGAATTGGGGTGTTTGTTAACCTTTGTTTTAATATCCTAAAAGCCTCTTCTTGCCTAGGTCCCCATTCAAACTTAACTGTTTTACAGGTTAGCTTAGTTAATGGCACTACTATCTTAGAAAAATCTTTAATAAAGCGCCTATAGTATCCAGCTAATCCTAGAAAACTTCTAACTTCCGTAGCTGATTGCGGGACCTTCCATTTGGTGATTGCTTCTATCTTGGAGGGATCTACATGAATACCTTCGTGATTCACCATGTGTCCTAGAAATTGCACCTCCTGTAACCAAAATTCACATTTTGAGAATTTGGCGTAAAGCTTCTCCTTTCTTAACAAAGTTAAGAGTGCATGCAGGTGCTGACAATGCTCATCTTGACTTTTGGAATAAATAAGTATATCATCGATGAAGACAATTACGAATTTATCCAAATATGGTTTACAGATCCTATTCATCATGTCCATAAATGCTGCAGGAGCATTTGTTAGTCCAAAATGCATAACTGTAAACTCGTAGTGACCATACCTAGTTCTGAAAGCGGTTTTAGGTATGTCTTCTTCTTGTACCTTCAACTGATGGTATCCGGAGCGTAAGTCTATCTTAGAAAAATATCTAGCTCCTTGAAGTTGATCGAAAAGATCATCAATCCTAGGCAATGGGTATCGATTCTTAATTGTAACCTTATTCAGTTCCCTATAATCGATACACATTCGCATCGAACCATCCTTCTTCTTTACGAACAACACTGGTGCTCCCCAAGGGGATGAACTAGGTTGTATAAATCCTTTACTAAGCAATCCATCTAATTGCTTTTTCAGTTCTAACATTTCAGTGGGTGCTAATCGGTAGGGTGCCTTTGCTACGGGTGTAGTTCCAGGAATCAAATGAATTCTAAATTCTACCTCCCTATCTGGTGGTAATCCTGGTAATTCTTCTGGGAATACATCTGGGTATTCTGATACTACGGGAATTTCCTTAAGTTCCTTACCCTTAGTGCTAATGATTACCGAAATCATATACACTATTCCTTGCTTTCGTTCATAACTAGCTACTTTCATTACTGAAATGAACTTCATGGGTTTACGCGGCTTATCCCCTGTAATCATAATTACTTCTCCGGTAGGTGCACGTATTTCTATGGAATTTTTATCACAAAGGATTCGAGCATGGTTGGCTACTAACCAATCCATTCCTAATACGACATCGAATCCAGCTAAATTCATGGGTTATAGGTTTGCAGAAAATTTATGACCTGAAAGTTCTATATTTTCTTTTTGAAAAACCGTATCTATGTTAACCGAATTCCCGTCTGCCGTTTCTACTGTATAAATCTGCCTAAGTTTGGTTAAAGGTTGCTTAAGAGCTTGGCAGAATGAAGTATTGATAAAACTTTGGTTTGCACCAGAGTCGAATAATACTTTCGCACAAACATCATGAACTAGGAACGTACCAGCTATCACATCTGGAATGAGTTCCGCTTCTTGGGTAGTCAACTGGAATGCTCTTGCATTCTTCTTGGTAGCTCCGTCTGCAGGTTTGGCTTTGTTGTCAGCTGGTTTGACCAGTTTAGGGTATTCGGGTCGGAAATGCCCAGCTTCTCCACAGTTGTAGCAAATCTTTTTTTCCTTCTGCAATCTTCTTCACGATGTCCTATAGCTTTGCAGAAGTTGCAGGTTTCATTGCATTTTCCAAAATGTTTCTTTCTACAGTTCCTGCAGAACGGCGGAGTGGAAGATTGTCCAGTTCCTTTTTTCTTGAAATTGCTATTATTACCCACACGAAATCCTTGGGTAATCTTTTGGGCTAACTCCTTTTTCCTATTTTCTTCCCGCGTACGCACCAGTCCGTCAGTCAAGGTGTTGGCTAATTCCACCGCATCATCGATTGTGCGGGGTCTCGCAGCTTTGACAATATCACGGATCTCGCTAATTAAACCCCAAATGTAGCGAGAAATAAGTACCGGTTCTGGCGAAGCCAGAGTAGGCACAATTCGAGCATATTCGAAAAACTTCGAAGTATACCCTCGGCAATCCACATCCACCATTCGGTGGCTCAGGAATTTATTTTCCATTTGTTCTTTTTCATACTCGGGGCATAATTTCCTTTCCACCAGACTCTTGAATTCTTCCCAGTTCATGGCATAGGCCATGTCGCTTCCCTTGGCTTGTAATACCGTATTCCACCATTCTAATGCTTCTTCCTTAAAAAGGTGTGAAGCATACATGACTTTATCCTCCTTGGCACATTTACTTATTTTAATTACTGCCTCGGTTTTCTCCAACCAACGTAGTGCAGCAGTCGCCCCTTCATTGCCTGCAAATTCAACAGGTTTACAGGCAAGAAATTCCTTGTAAGTGCAACCAGGCGTTGCAGCTTTCATTCTCTTAAGATTTGGGGCTTGCATTACATCATTATTATTAATGTTGTCGCCTCCATTTATGCTATTACTGAAGTTGTCTTCATGAGTACGTTTGCTAGGAATAATTGGTTGAGGTTCAACTAGATTTCGGGCAGCAGCAAGAATTGCTGGAATAGCATTTGCTATTCCCTGGGCAACAATGTTTTCTATATCTTGCCTATTAAGAAATTGATCTCCATGGTTTTGTTCAGATTGGTTAACTTCGTTAACTGGTTCATTGACAGAATGTTCCATCTGATAATTAACAATATATATATAAGTTATTGGCACCAAAAATAGAATAAATGATAATCAAGCACAATAGAGCAATCGCACATAATCACGCCAACACGTATAGCCAAAATTGTCGATTTTACGACGTTAATATTTTATATATTTTAATATGCATCAGTACATTACCAGATATGTTACAAAGTTTTATTTTTAGTTATTTTACATAATTATATTTTTATTATTATATTATTATTAAACACACATTCCCACAACCACATACGATCCTCATCAGCTGGCATTTCAGAAACGACGTTCCCTCTCTCGTACTTCCATGATATCCTCTCCCCCACATCTCGAATTCTATTTCCTGCGTCCACCAGCTCCTCGCCATAGTGGCAAAGTTCAGCCAAGTTCTCGGTGCTCATTGGTGGGTGTAGTGGAGGCTCAGGGTCAAATTGAGGGAAAAGGGTATTAGGGTTATTTAAAAGATTCTGAAATTGCCAGTCAGTTGTCCACCATTCTTCTAGTTCTTCTAGTAGAGGTCGGGGGTGGATAATAGGATCTGGGATAGCAGGTTCCAGATTAACTGGAAGTTGTGCTTCAACTGGGTAATTGAAGAGGTTTTCATCGGCAGGTCCGATGAGGTCACTAAGTCCCAATTTACGATCCAGCTCCTCCCACGATGGCATTTCCTGAGCTTGCCCAGAACTCTCCCCGATCTCCTTTCCTTTGCCTTTATCATTTGGATCCTCAGTCTGTATAACTTTCCGTGTTGCTGGTTTCTTCCTACGCACACGCCTCCAGCCTACAAATCTTCTCCTCTTTTTCGGTTTTGGTTTCTCCTGAGGTTGGGCTTGGAATACCATTGGCTCTTCAGTATCAGCCTGGTAGCCAGTGAAGGTATCAGTGGTATCCATATCTGTGGTATGGATAGTAAAGTTTTGAAGTGCTTCGGATAGTTCATTCATGTTGTTAGCATATATGAAGGAAACACACAAAATTCTAAGTTAAAATTTTGTAAATTGAATTTTCACATAATCACATAATGGCAAGCAGAAAAATTAAGTATTTCTAAATACTTAATTGACTTAAATCAGTGGCTCTGATACCACCTTTTTCTGTCACGGCCCCCGTCCCGGTTTTACCCGGTCCAGGAGCCGCGGGACAGAAACCCGTGGTAATTATTATGTTGGCAGCGGAATTTTCAACAGGATCTTTTAAAACTTGAAATGCCCGATTATCTTATTTCATAATTTGGGGATTACATCCATAATTTACAATAAAGGTGATTTCTCACGGAAATCCCCTGTTTTACAAAAACATGTTTCTTTATTTTATTGAGCCACTTCCTCAAGCTTGTTGTGCTACACGGCACTTTTTCCTGGATCACAGTAGATCACCTGAAAGATGTTTTAAAAAGGTTTTATCAGCAGGGAAATACTGGCGAGTCACTCAAGTTGCACAAAATGACACATTGTTATAATATACAATATTAAGGGTGATTACATTGTTTTTATCAACCAATTACCCCAAATCGGTATTTGTCACTCGACTGTATCTGTGACTATGGTCAGATCACCCAATGGCTAACCCGTTGTCCAATGGTGACGGGTATCAAGTAATGTATACAAAACCCCACATACCGGCAGTAATTGAAGATTACAAAGACTTAATCCCTGTAATTATAACTTTGAAAATAAATAGGGTTTTGGAAATAATTTGATAAAAAGAGAATGACTCACATTGCAGATTTAAACGGGCAGAGTTTAGCCTACTGATTTTAGCTTGGTAACCTAGATAAATAACAATGCACACGAAAAACTAGGTCAGTAACTTAAAACAACTTTCACGACAACTCACGAGATCAAAACCCTCACGAAGAATGACAAAGTATAGCCCAATTACGGGCAGCACTTAAACATCCATCGGACCGGTCTCAATCGATCGGACATTAAATCGTAGCAGTGATCGAGTTATTACCCTGTTATCGCGGCAGAATTTCATGCTGTGTGTGTGTTTTGAAGTAAACAGACGATATCACAATGTACGAAACGAGTTTTTACGTCGAACCAATGCCAAAATTCAAGTGCCAATGCCCTGCATTTATACTGAAAAATTGGCTCCCTCGCGTGGCGCAAGAGCCTGTCGCGTAGCGCGACGGGTACCCTTCTAGGGTAGGGTAGCCACGTCTGTTTGTAGCCTGGGTGAGTCGACGGTTCGTTACAATTCGATTTCTACAGCGAACTGTTTAGATAATACCAATTAGGGAATACCCCCCCTGAGTTTTAGGGGCCCTGATCCTAGTTTCGATTGTTCTGAAAATTTTAGGGGTTATGCAATATTATTTGGGGGTCTCAATTAGGGTTTCCTATTGGACATAATAAAATAAGAAGTGGCAATTTTAATGAGAGTTGTTACACGAACAATCTTGTCAAAACAAACCACTTCTGCACGGTATTTGGTCAACCAATCCATCCCTACTATAACGTCGAAACTTCCAAGTTGCATTGGGGTGAGGTCAATGGGAAAGAGATGATCGTTAAGGTTCAACTGACAATTTCGAATGACGGAATCAAGTACAAGGGATTCACCACTGGCTAACTCTAATGTCAAGGGTTTTCCTAGTTTTGTTCTAGGCTTTGCAAGTAAAGGTTCAAAAGCTAGGGATACAAAACTCTTGTCGGCACCCGAATAAAAAAGAATAAAAGCAAGTTGGTTGTTAACATAGAACATACCGTTCACCACCTCATTGTCGGCACGCGCTTCATTGGCATTGATGTTGTATGCTCGTCCACGAGCCGGGTTTGCATTAACCAACTTCGGGCACTTGTTCCTGTAGTGAGTCAAATCTCCACAATTGTAGCAAGACCCAGGTTGAAAAGGAGGTCGTGCAGGATTTGCTGGCTGTTGGGCAGGGTTTTGTGCCGCTTGATTCGGAGCAGGAGGAGAGCGACATGTGTTAGCTAAATGGCCATATCTTCCACAGTTGTTGCAAAGACGACACTGAAGATGTTGTTGATGATGACAATTGCACTTGTTACAAAGAGGTGCAGTACCAACATACTGTTTCTTGGCAGGTGGTTGTGCTGGCTGGGTAGGAGCAACTTGATTGGTCTGTGTAACAACGGTAAAGTTCTTGGAAGCCTGACGCTTCTTAGATTTCTTGGAGGTTTCAGCTTTCTTTCCCTTCTTCTTCTCTGTCTTGTCAGATGGTTTCTTGTCACCCTTGTGGTGGAGTTTACCCTTCTTGACTTGAGACTCAGTCAAGGTCGCAGCTAGCTCAATAGCTTGTCTAACTGTGGTAGGGTTGCCGCCAGTGACAATATCCTGAACAGGATCAGGCAGACCATCTATGTACTTCTCAATCGCTTTGTCCAAAGGCGTGACCATGGTGGGACACAGCAGGCTCAGTTCTTCGTATCGGTCTGTGTAGGCACGGTGCTCTCCACTATCTTGCTTGAGATCGTGGAATTCGTTTTCCAGTGCCCTCTGTTCATGACGAGGACAAAACTCCTTCATCATAAGTGCGCGAAGCTCTTCCCATGTTTGAGCCATTGCCACGTTGGCACCTCTGTCCCTCATCACACCATTCCACCATGTAAGCGCCCTCTTCTGAAATACACTTGACGCAAACTCAACCTTTCGCTCATTCGGGCATTGAACGTGACGAAACGTACTTTCGAGACTCTCGAACCACTGTAGGAGCCCAGTTGCTCCTTCAGACCCAGAAAACTGAAGCAGCTTAGCCGAATTGAATGTCTTAAAGTTGCACGGAACAGGTGCGTCGTTGTTGTTTGCTTGGTTTAATTGGGTAACTAGGTTCGGGAGTACAACAGCGATTTGCTGAGTGATCAAGGCTGCCATTGCGGCGTCTTGAGTTTGATCACGTCGAGGAGGCATCTAAAAGAAAAGGAACACAAGGAAATGTGTGAGATTGACATAAGACAATAAAAAGGAGTATTGAAAAACATTGAAAACACAAGGGAAGGTGGTCATTTGTTCATTACTTAAAACAAACAAACAACACAGTGACTAATCAAAGTAAATAGGTCTACATAATGCATAATGAAGACATGCTTTAGCCTATAAGTGGACACTCACCCCAAGAGTTCCCAGGTAAGAGTGACTGGTCCGATTATGTGGATTTGTACGAACACTCTAGCCTTAGACAAAAAACTCAGGGTACAGGCACCCACCCTTCCAGATTGCACGTGTTCACATTATTAAGACCCAAACTTTGACGAGATTTGAAAACTTTAAAGGCGTAAAGCCTAAAAACAAATCATCTAAGGATAGATGATTGATTTTCAAAAGGAATTGAGATTTGTGTACTTGTTTTGGCAATCACCTAAGGATAGGTGATGGTATTGTTTTAAGATCTAAACACAAGGTAACTTGTGTTAGGGTCCTAGAAAGGTTATAGTCTAGGTCAAAATTTTACTAATAACCTAATTCCCTATAACCATGAGCTCTGATACCAACTCTTCTACCACACCCCGACCGCGTAAAACAACAAACCGCGGCGGAAACGTCGAGGAGTCGTTGTGGCAGAATTATTGTTTCAAAACACATGATAATTAAAGTTAAGTTTTACAGGCTTAAATTATTACATTGTCTTAGTTCAAACAAAACACATAACATAAAAGATGATAACTTTCTTGATTTTAGATTGCTAAGGCCCAAGTCGCCCTAAGTGAAGCTTGCTTTCATCAAACAATCGCTCCTGAAACATATGTGAAAGTAAATACGTCAGCATAAAAATGCCTGTGAGTAACATAGGTTTAGTGTTGATGATTCATGACTTTTAATGTTCAAAGAAATGTTTAATGAAAAGTAGTCATGAACCTTATAAAATATTTTCTTTTATAAAATCATATGAAGATCAAATGATATAAAAGAATGATGTATGGTTAAGTAAATAACCAAATGAAAACAATATGTATATAATGTGTCATGTCCAATGTCCAATGTCAAGTATAAACAAATGTCTTGTATGGCGAATAAATAGTATTTACTCAAGCGAAATGCATAATGTCGTGTATAAACAAATGTCTGATGAAATCAAATGTCATGTACAAAACAAAGTCTTTGAATAAACAAAAGTTTAAAACAAATGTTATGTTTTGAAAACTATTGCTTTTATTGATATGAACATTTATGTGGTTTGTCTATAGCATACACTCAAGCCTTGAGACTGTCGGATAAACTCTTATCAGGATCAAGATTTATCAAAAAAATGTATTCGGATTCTGTCATTCCCCTTACGAAATACCTAGAAAGCGGGAACGGGATTTGTCAAGTCCTATAGCGCTATTACATACTACCGAGCGGCGTGATCAATGTTAATGAATGTACTACTCCGTTAAACATACCAAATGTCTTTTTCAATGTAAGCATGTCATGAAAATGTCTTTGTAAAACCATGTAATAGGCATACAAAGTCAATATGCCAAGTAAAATGTCTTAGAAACCAAATGTTAGGTATACTAAGTCAATATACCATAAAAATGTCTTTGAAATAATGTATTATATGTAATATGTAATAAAACATGTATAATGTCATGAAAACGAAAAGTAATGTTATGCACATATGCTTTACCCCAAAACATTTGAAAACGTAAAATAGGGGAATTATGTACTCACCTTTGGGTGTGTTTTTATATGTTAACACAATCCCTCAAATTGTTTATTCGTCCTAAATTAAATAAGAACGATTTAATAATAAAAAACTCACAAAAATACCTAAGTTTCTCCGATACTTAGAATCTTCACATAACTTTGAGATTTTCTCGAAAGTTATTATTTTTGATTATATTGGTGTATATATATATATATATATATATATATATATATATATATATATATATATGCGTTCATATATATTTTAAAAACTTTACGACTTGAATGATTTTATTGGTGACCCTCATCATGTTATAAGTAATATATCTACGATTTGCGCGTCGTAATATATATACTCAAATGTAACATACTAATAATATCGTAATACACATAATTTTGTCAAGTATTAACATGTCATCATACACATATTATAAATCACATAACATCTTGTAACACATAAAACTTACCCATAAACAACCCATTCTAGTGTACATTGAAAAACGCGTATTTTAGCGATTCGGTAACGTTTTTGGTTGTCGGAAGTCACGTATGACTAACCCAACACCAAGTAAACTTAATATAAGTTAAAATACTTATTTTTATATCAAAAATATCAGTTTGGTTACTGATCTAAAACAGTTTTATAAAAATCCTTCGAAAAGCCGATTTTTAACCGTTTTACCGCATAGTTTTGCATCAAACGTTACCCTAACCATCCAAAATTGAAACGACTTGATATTTTAACATAACACATGTTATTTACTGAATAAAATAGTGGTTATACTCATGATAGTGCAGGTCTCACATAAGGCACATAAATCATGCAAATTTCACATATTTTACCACTTTCTAAGCTATATGTACAACATGCAAAGCTATCAAACCTATAACAAAGTCTCATGCCATTATAATATACTAAATAATGTTATTTTTAGTGTTTATAATCTGTTCTAAAATTTTTTTGTCATACAATCATTTTTTTATCATTTCTTGAGCTTTAAATCAACATGTAATCTTATGTACAAGTGTCTAAAGCACACTATCATATCATCATCATTTCATATGAATTTAAATGCATCAAATATGTAATTTATTCATGTTTATTTACTGATTTAATTGAACATTCATCATATCATGCACAAATCATCAAACACTTGCATTTTAACTATTATTCAAGAACAAGTAACAACTTAAAAATCCTCAAATATGTCTAATAAATTTTTGGCCATTTACATGTCAAAATACTAACATTATTTCAAATTATAACTCATGATTCAAACACTCCTTTATATCTCTAACATATTTGCACATAATCTTGTTCATGCAAGCAAACATCTTAAACAAGTATTTACCAAAGATCAAGCTCAAATCTCATACACATACATATATATATATATATACGGTTTTATACACACATATATATCACCATTTTTATTTTTATCAAGACCCATTTCTTTTTAGATTTCAAGTTTGTGAAAAATTCCAAGATTCAAGAGAAACTTCTAATCATCAAGAACAACCAAGAATCAAGTGTATGATTTAAACATAAACTTTATACCTTCAAGATTCAAGTAAGTTTTTCGATGGGATTTTGATGATATGGAGCTTGATATCACTTGAAAGCACCTTGGAAACTCCTTTGGATCTTCACACCAACTTGAATCTAGCTTGGAATGGAGCTTGATCTTCAAGAACAAAGTTGAAAAGATGATAATGGTGATGGTGGTGAGGGTTACGGTTTGGGTGAGGGAGAGAGAGAGAGAGAGAGGAAGATTTGTTGAGTGGAGTTGTGATCTTGAAGATTATGGTAGATTATATAAGATATGGAAGATCTAAGGAGATAGCATGCAACAACACTTGGCCAAAAAATCAAGTAAAGATCTAATAAAATAAGAATCAAAATCTTTGGGTGGATGGTGGGTCCTAGTGACCAAAATTCATATGGGGGGGGGGGGGTTAAAGGTAATTTTTGAATGGTATATTAGATAAAAACAGGTATTTAACTGGATACCGGGTATTTTATCTAGCGTTTAAATCCCCGTTTATGGCGTTCTAAATTATTTTTATTATTCTATAAAAATAAACTCGCCAAAATATTACTGAAATAAATTTTAGTTGCCGAGACTGGCTGCGTTGTCCGCGTTTCACAGTAGAAACATTGTGTTACGCAGTAACACGCGGTACACGCTTAAACTTGAAAAATAACGTTTTTAAGCGTTTTAATTTATTTTTCAACACGAACATGATTAAAAATAAAATTTTAATCATAACAGAATATTTTTGGAATTTAAATATTATCCGGGCGGTCACCAACGTTCGTTACGCAGTTTTGTCGCAAATGGTTCTAAAGTTCGAATAAACATGTTTTTGTCATACCAAATCCTTCGAAACTTATTTCTAAGTTATGTAAAGGGTATTTAGGGTATGTTTGGCTTATGTCACAGTTCCAGAGTGTACGTCGCGTTAAACTGATTATGTTTACGTAACGGTTTATGATTTCACTTCCAGAACAGGTTTGAGAGTTCGGAATTGAACAATGATTGAAAACGTACTAATGTCACAAATAATTAAACAAATATTGAAATTAAAACACCATATTTTATTAAATACAAAGTTGTCCGGAACAGTACAAGGGTTAAAATACACAGATGTCACACTACGCGAGCCCGAGGTTGTTCCGGAAACACAACCGGAAGTAGAGGAGACGCAAAAAGGAAAAACAAAATTCCCACATAATAAGAAAACGGAAACCCGGGCGAAAAAATGTGCAACCGTGGGATGTCGAAGAGGAGTATGCGTTAACCCGAGCTTGTATCGACGTGTCGGAGGACCCCCAAATAGGTAATTTTTTGTTTTTTTATTTTTCTGATTTTTTTAATTATTTGTTTTTTTTTCCGATTATTTGGATTAATTATTTGTTTTTTTAGCAAACAACCAAAGTAAAGTCGTTTTTTGGGGAGCCGAATCCGAGAACTTTTTTTCGGACTCATGGGTAGAGGAGACGAATACCGGTCGGCGGACTATATATCGGGCAAGTGGACCGATATCAACAAGAAGTGCACAAATTTTCAATCCGTTTACCAACGCCTTTTTGCCGGATGGAAAAGTGGCCACAAGGACGAGGACATTACACAAGCGGCATTAATCGAGTATAAACATAGTCAAGGCAATTTCCCGTACTTAAAGTGTTGGTAAATTCTTCGAAATAGCCCCAAATGAGCCGACGTCCCTACGAATACCGGTCGGTCGACAAATAAAAGGTTGTCAAAGAGATCAAAAACCAACGAGTCGGGTGAACCCGAAACGCCAACCTCCAACGCTCGAAACACTGACGTCAACGATGATATTCCGTAGGAAGAGCCGGCGGAAGAGCTACCATGACCTGCCGGAAGAAGAAGCGGTGCAAGATCGAAAAGGCCCGAGTCATCGTCGATGGGATCCGAAATGACTAATGCATTTTCGGAGATAAACAAACGACTTCAAGACATACACGAACTAGGGACTAAACGTATGGAAGAGAACCGCGAAGTGACCGAGATTATGCGGGATAGACAATGAGCTCATGACTTTGAATTCTACTTGAAACCGCACGACCACCTAACCGGAAAAGCGTTGAAGATGGCGTTGACACAAAAGAAGCAGATCGATAAAAAATATAAGCTTTGAGTTTTTAATTTTATTTTAGTGTAATGTTTTTATTTTATTTTAATGTTTTTTTTAATTTTATTGTAATGTTGTTTTTTATTTAATGAAATGGTTTTTAATTTTGTAAAGTTAGAAATTAATTAAAAAAAATTGAAAATTAATTAATTGAGTAATGATGAGGTAGGGGCTTTATGACTACGGCCTCTAATGATATAACGCCCCATAAAGTCCCTCTATGACGTGGCGCGCCACTTGTCGCATAACGCCCCTAAATGGGCTTTATGACTACAAATGACCTAAATACGTTATTAGACCTAACGTAGTGGGGCGCGAAGATGGTGATTTTTGAGGCATGGCGTCCCATAGCGCCCGACAACATCAATACTGTCGGCGCTATGGGGGTGATTTTGGATGGGGCGGTATGTACATAGCGGCGTGAAGGAGAAGAGGGGTGTGAAATGAAAATAATTAATAGAAAAGGTAATGATGGGTAGGAATTTTATGACTACGAACTCTAGTGATATAACGCCCTATAAAGCCTTGTATGACGTGACACGACACGTGTCACATAACGCCCTCAAAGGAGCTTTATGACTAGTGACACATGGCCTTATACGTGCTAAATGATAAGATTTTAAATTTATTATATCTCAACTCCATGAAAAAGTATAAATAGTTCAGAAATCCAGTAATAATTCAGATTCGAAACACTAATGTTAACTTAAAACGGATTCAGAAAACAAATCCAAACATTCTCGAACTTGGATTCAGATTTAACACAAATCATACTGCACGTTTATTTTAATTAAATGCTTGGATAGTCCATATGGTTTGCTCTTTTTAAGGAAAGAGTATTTTTGTCATTTAACACCTCTTAACTGAGAAAACTAACTGATGTTAGACACAGAGATTATCCGGGCATTTAACTCTAGTTTATAGATCATGTGATGTAGACCATATGCTTAACGGTTACAAATACCCAGAGGACAAAAAATGTAATTTTTTTCTTTCAAAAAATTAGATTCAAACAGACGAGCGTACAATTTGAGTTTCAAACTTAACGTTTCCCGCCCATTACACCCACCTCCTTTATTAGCCCTAATTTCTCATTCTCCCCCAATTCAACAACACATTTCCACTCTGATCTTCTCAGAAATCAACACACTTTCTGCCATGGAAGACACTCTCAAAGATCAAACATCTGTCTCCGGTAATCAATTTTACTTTTATCAGTGTTTAATTTTACGTACAAGTTTTGTTTAAAAAACCCTGTTTTTGCAGGAACCAAAGGGGGCAAATCGTCTAATCTTCTTAGGTATCCTCTCAGATCTGCATCGAAACCCAAGGATGATAAGCTTTCCGCTTCTTCTCCGTCGATAGCTTCCGCTTCTAGAAGGTTCTGCTTTTTCGGTTATATTGTGTGTAAAAATCCTGTTTTGTAATATTTT